>JAQJVL010002783.1:0-81479 GCA_035578905.1 Stictocephala bisonia | reverse complement strand
AAAAATACAAATCAGGCATATAATACCCTCCCGCCCACCTATACTTGCACAGTGGTATCAACCCACCCACTCACTCATACGAGTATGGCAGTACTTGCCCACCTACCCACAACAAAATGTGTAAAACGTACATTCTTACGTATGAGACGCCGACACAACATTGTGCGTATTTTAAGGTGTATATAGATGGTGTAGCTTATAGTGTAGGTTGTTGCACTGTAAGCTACACTATTTGTGGTACCATTATTTTCACTGGTACCGCGTATGAAAACTGAACAGGAAAAGTGGCTTCACGGGATCCAAGAGCGGACTTTTGTTTATATAGTCAGTGATAATAGTCCCTAAGACTGGATTTTCTTAAATTAAAACAGTTTATCGCCCTTAAGATATATTTTTACAGTATATGAAATCAAGGAAATAAAACATACATCAATCGAAATGATCTGAGTGTAAGTGAGAAGTATTTATAGTACAATATTGTTCATAGGCCTATAAATAAAATAAAAAATATGAAAACTAATTTATTTATGTGAATGTAATAAAACTGTAGTTTTCTATTTGGTTCTTAACCTCGTATGTATGTATCATATTTAATCTAAACAATCAAAAATAATTATCTAATTCTCAAATAAATATTATATTAATATTATGCAGCGCAACGTCCATTCACAGCGCAGTGTCTAATCAGGCAGGCAACACGCTGTGGTAGTCAAAGCTGAAAACACCGTTATCTGTTTACTAAATTCTTCATTCTTTCTTTTGTTGATATAATCGAATAAATATCCTAACCAAAACATCTTATATCGCTTCGTTTATCAAAATGTATAAATAAACTATTATTTTCCTATCAAGTTCACACGTATATAAAAAAAAACTATATAACACAATATATTAATATATTACATAACACATCAAATTCAATCTTCTTAGAATGTGATATAATGAGTTTCATCACTTTATATGTTAATAATATTAATATGTTAATGTTGAAAAGTATAATTTAATAAAAATCTACATATAAAAGAGAATTTATTAAAACATGTTTTAGAAAATAAATTAGCAGGAAGTATTGCTGTCTAAAGTTGTTGAACGTTTTCATTCGATCCAGTTCATGAACTGTGGTAAACAAAAGACAATGGATCCTACCTTTGTTCTAAGAAAATCGAAAGTCCTCCATTTTCAAATATCATACTGACAGCTTCATTAAAAGTTGGAAACCAGCATTTTCGGACTGTCCTGTCCTCCGCCCCCCCATATTCTCTTCTTTTCCTACCACTCACTTCACTTCCATTTTCTACCCTTCCCATCCCCTCTCTTCCCTTGTCTGTCCTTCCCTTTTTGCCTCATCCCACCCATTCCCAAACTTTTCCTTCCCTGCTTCTTCCTTTTCTGCCCCTCCCCTCTCTTCCATTCCCTTCCCCTTTCTATCCTTACAGTTTTCTTACCTTTTCTTGTCTTCCTTCCCCCCTTTCCTTTTGGACCACAATTATTTTATATTTCTTGGGAATAAGTATTAACACATTTATCAATAATTGAAATTTGAAAATGTATATCTTACGGGTACTTCTTATTGATTTCAAAACATGTTTGTAATAAAAAAAAGTGGAGGACAAAATTTGTCAATCTTAATTTGTTAGTAATTTGAAGTTATTTTTTGGTGAAAATAAATATTAGATGAAAACTGTTACCAGTAACTGATTTAAAATAATGGTAATGGTATAGACAATATGTACCATTAATTACTAGGAATGTATTATTTTATAATTTCATATTATTTTAACTGAACTATAAATGTATCTTTCTTGTCTGTCATTTGTTCGTTCCGGAAACATTGTACAATAGTTTAGGTAAATTAACTGTTCCAATTTTAACTGTCTCAATTCATTTATAACTTAACTTACTTTTTAACCGAAATATAATGTAAGTTTAAGATACAAATTATCATTTTTGTAACTTTCAATACAGATATGTTGTTAAAATCCAGCTATTCCATTTACTCTCGGTTCAATGGAATCACTGTAAAACGCATTCGGCTTAGGTGGACTAGTTGTTCAATTGGAATTGGGTCTTCAAATAACGACCCTTTCTAAGGGAAAACACTATTATCATTATCTTTACCAAATACTACATTCACTTAATAATTCCATAAAATTCATCATTGATAATGCAAAATAAATACATGTATTTTGTCAAATTTGGCTGATTAGTACAGTACATGAATCTAATTTCCAATTTTTAACAAGAATTTCATAGACATTTGTACCAATTTTATGTTAAACTAAACGTTCAGATCGGGGAAAACCTAAACTTACAGACATTGTGTTAGTAAATGAAGAGTAACACGGTATTTCGTAGTTTTATTACGTTCAATTAGTTACAATTACATGTTTGGTGGGTGGGTGAGTCATCACCATAATGGGTTAGTTAAAATTTGTCTGTAACAGTAAAATTGTTATTGTAAAAATTTTCCAAATATATCATTATTATTTAAAATTAATTCAATCAAATATCATTAAAGCAAGTGCTCATTAATTTGCACTAACTAAACTAGAGCTGAGAAGCAGGGTAAGAACTCTTCAAGAATATTGTAAGGTATAATTTCACTTGATCCAACAAGTTTAACAGTGATGAAAGTTAAAGAAGGCACTTCACTTACATTCACTAGTTTCATAGATCAACTCTAAGAACTTTTAAATAACAGTTTCACGTATATCCTTAACATTGTTTCTATTTGTAGCTATGCTAGTTTAAAACGTATAAAACCCGACGTACTACTTATACAATAATATTCTATTACAGTTGTTTGTTTATCATTACCCCTTAGAGCCCGGTCTGATTCGATTAGTGTGTATCCGTTGCTAACTCAACTACCAAAAGTCTATGTTAATTTTTAATTTACCCAATTGATACCTATTTGGGCAATAAGATATTAAGTTTTACCAAACCATAAGCTTAATTCACAATAATTACCGTAAGTGCTCACTATATTCTACTTAACAATACAAAGGTTTGTGGATTGAGTATTTTATAAATAAAATTTGAGCTTTTCAGTAAAAAATAAAAAATTAATATCGAGAAATACGTCAATCACCAAAACAAACAAAATCACTTGACCTCATACATTAACTCGAAGCTAGTTACATCAATGTTATGTATTTAAAATAGACGTTGAACGATCTTATTGGATAGTGATATTTTAATTCTTCATTAAATGTTGAGTTTAAAACTTGTATGTTAGTTAAGTTGTTGCAGATCACGCCAATGATTGAGAGGATTGAGGAAAACCTCGTCTAGTGCATCGGTCAATCTAGAAGCCCCTAGACAGTGTGGTAGTTTTGGGAATTTTTAGAGCCTTCCAGAATGGCCTTTGGGACCATTTCCGATCACACTTCAAGAACCTTCTATTTTATAGTGGCGCCCTATAAAAAGGACACCCCTCGGCCGACTAGCGAGTGACAGTCTACAGTGTCAGAGAGTCTCAATGGCAGTTTGAGTCTTTAGTCTACGGCATGAAGTGAAGTGACAGTAAAGTGATAACAGTGGTTAACGATCAGTGGCTGACATGGAACGAACGTACACCAATGTCTGTTAAGTGTTGTTAATTACTGTAAATAATTGTGATTTGATTTCAAGTGATAATTAGTAATTTTTATCTCTAAATCAATCGCGTTGTAAAACTTAGTTAATTAGCTAGTTTCATTTAAAATTAACAGTCAGTAGGCACAGAGTGGGACTATTTAGGACCCCATTGGACCGTAGTAATATATCACTACAGCTCCAGTCTGACTGTATTTCCCAGCTTTATGCAACCACTGGTTTTCAGTCGACAGAGATTTGTGTGGACCACTTATTAGATTTACAAATCTCGCACTGGGCTTGAATAATTATTTGTTCTCAATGGCTATGTTTAACTAAGTTGTAGCACAGATGGGACATGTTTTATGTTTTGACCTAAAATTCTTTTACTTTTAGAAATCGTTCAATAGTTAAATTTTAAATCGTTGATTGTTTTTAATCTAAGTACAATATTGTTAAGTTTCAATAATTAAATAAATCTTCTTACAAGAATGTTATTATTAAATTACTATTTTTATTATTATATTAATAGTTCCTTAATTAGCATATAACGTGTTCGTAGAAGTACAATACAATGGACGTCACACGACACACACCTATTACAATAAAAGTCAAAAAGCTTTACTTTCAATCGTTATAATCAGGCATTTTCTGTGCGTGATTTTTTTTTTTTTTTTTTTTTTTATCTATACATCTATACGTATAAATCATGGCAACAATTAGATTACTGAAAGATTGATGGAGCTGATAGACAATCACACACGCAGTCACCGGTGGTTGTTGTGACGGATGATAAATGTATCAGCTGTTCTGTTGTAGGAAGTTGGGTGTGAAATGCAAATTGTTACCTACGATGATTTAATTAGTATGTCTCCAACATCCAATTGAGATTAATGAGTCATCCCTCACTGTTAGCTCAGTTCCTACATTCACACTGCTGTTTAAAAATGTAAACATATTTTGCTTTTCAGTAGAACAAATATTACGTAATAAACTACAAATAATATGACATAAAATTGAAGAATAGAGACATGTGTTTCATTTATCTGTGATATGATACAAATTTATATTTTAAACAGGATTCCAATATTCATATTGATGATTAAATCAATTTACTGTCAAAAGGAAAAGTCCCCTGAAGGCTGTTGACTGACGGCCTTGTTTCCACTGAAATCCAGAAGATTCTGGAAATGCGATCAGGAACCACCCAGACTCCGTTTCTTTTGGTGTTAGCTAAAATATGCACTGTCGAAGTGTAACCAAAGCCAAAATACACTTTTTTGACCTGGTTACACTATACTAGAAATTTTTTACACCATCTAGTAGCCCCCAGATTGGCCGAGCAACCGGAATACACCCTGCACGCTCCACTGCAAAGACAGAGGGGCTAATATTTTTAGAATTTGCGTAGTCTACAGTAATATATTGGTACTGATAATTCCAGGGTCCTCTTAAAAATGTGGTCCTTGGTACTTCTAACATTTCAAGGGTGTATTCTCAATCAGGTTCTCTCATTAAAATGCATAAAACTAAAAACCGAAGGTAGCATTGAGGATGCTAAATTACAAAAAAATAAATCGTTCATTGTATATAAAGCTATTTGTACTGTATGTTTATCTTCAAAAGAATATTTTTGTACTTTTAATTTTTAATAGTATATAACACAGGATGTATATACTATTTATTAAAATATTATGTGTTGAAATAAAGTTTAAATGCTCTCTTGATGTTTCTCAGGTAAAAGCTTAAGCTCTCCATTGTCAGTAAAGCCATTTCGAGTTAATGTGTACTTACGGAAGCCATTAACACACTAACAGACAGGTAATTTCCAGGTGTTAGTTGTTAACAGCACAATTACGTTTAGTTTTGGATTGTAAAAGGAATTTTACATTTAAGAAACGATAATTCTACCTTTAATAAATAAAAATATTAATAAAATGCAACAAAGGAATCGAACATTGAGTTAAAACTAAATAAGAACAACTAAATACAAACAAACAGTTATGGGAAGTAGTTTACACAGGAGACGATTCAAATCACACTTTTAGCTTTAACTGTCAGTGCGTGAGGAATACTTGATTAACTGGGCTTTGGTAATGTTGAACGATGTGTTGGATTGGAAAATGTTCTTCTCTCAATCATTATTTATTGAACTGTTTATTTTGTTTATAGTTATATTTGGTACAAATCTTAACTATCTGCTTATATTAAATATATGTCAGGTATTTATTAAACATAAATCCATACATACTATTGAAAATATTTCAACGCTTCATTATTCCGCGAAGATTGTTAAGCTCTATTTTATAGTTCATTTTTATTACATTTACAAGATGCATTATTCTTTTTGTTATCAACAAATTTATGGAATAGAACCACGTTAAATAAAATCAAGCTGTTTCGTTGAATCATAATTATTTTGTGTTCACCATTGTTTCTAAATAAGCACTCTGACTTTCCCTAGACCTGGTTGTTCTGGTTTATTTCCTATCATCCTCTGACCAAATTTCCTTAATTCCCAATAAAAAGAAGTTGAAATTTAAGTTTCTAAATTTCGGTGTTAAAATGCATTTAGCTGTTATTTTAAACTTAAAGCTAGCTACTTACCCAAATATGTAAATGTCACTCCACCCGCCCCTACACGTATAGTGGTATTGACCACCCACCCACTCCTACACGTACAGTGGTATTGACCACCCACCCACTCCTACACGTGCAGTGGTATTGACCCAACCACCCACCCCTACACGTACAGTGGTATTGACCAACCCACACACCCCTACACGTACAGTGGTATTGATCCTACTTCAGGATAATTTTTATCGTCAGAGAGTTTAGATCATCCCTCAAAACTCCTGTCAATGCTATTGTTTATAAAAATAAACAAAATTGGCGTCGTTCTTTCTCTATTATATATCTGCATCCCTTTGAGCGGGAATGGTGCGGCGTCAATAATAAACTTTGTAGTTTTCACTGGTAAATTTTTAATATGGTATTTACATATTTAATTGCAAATTATTTATAACAATAAATCTGTAATATGATATATAAAACCGAATGTTAATAAAACGAAATGCTCAGTAGTCATAACTATAGACTTGAAAGGTGGTGTCATACCCACCGTTTATGATATATCCATTTAGTATATGCGTTTAAGTCATAAAAGAACATGTAAAACCTCAACATAATGAGGAAAACATGAGTATAACTATTGTACCAATGTTTCTAATGCGGGGTAGGAGATTAAAGTCACTATTTATACCAAAGTAGCTTCTGATCAGTTACATTCTCTGGCCAGTTACATTCTCTGATCAATTACATTCTCTGGCCAGTTATTTATTATAGGTATCGTTAAACTAATTCAAAGAGGATTCGAAGAAGAGTGTGGTATGTCAAATAGAGAGACAGAGGGAAAGTGGTCTGAGGGATCAGGAACTGAGTTTGAGTTGCAGAGACATTGCAAATTTCTAATCCTGGCCTTTACTGGAACTATTTATTTGTAATGTTTACCTTGTATTTTAATGGTTCTGCTCCCTTACTCTGTTCTAATAAGTTGCCAGCACAGATCAATGGTCTGTGGGAAGTGGGCTGAGTAGGGTTTTAAAAAAAATTAGACATTCTTTAAAAAAAATATATAACTTCCCTAAAAGACTAATATATTGGATATTCTATTTCATTGCATCATATTGAACAGTAGTAGTAGTTAATGTATACGGCATGTACAACGATAACGAAAGTATAACAATGACTACGAAAACATGAACTCACGTTAATTGCAATCGTCAAGTTAATTATATCGAACCTATTCACCCAAGACTGTGAACTGTCTCTGAAATACAAGATATTGATTTAGATCCTACATTAAAATACTAGATGTAGTTGTACATTTTGTTAGAATAAAATTAGTTTTTGTGTAGAAGGATACATTTTACGGTTATGTAACGAATATGTATATTTAAAGCATTTATCTCAATGAAACAAAAAGCCAAGCCGAGTTAGAGACGCTCATGGTTTGCGATACGATAAACGATGCCAGAGAAAGTGTGTCATTAAGTATTCAAATCTCGAGCCTGTCCAAATATAAATTTAACAAAACACTAATTTATTAATATTTCACCCCGATAGTCATCTTAATGGTGACTTGAGTAGAATATCAATCAAACCAGCTCTTAAGACTGGAGTGAAATATGATTTAAACGAATTAAAAATGTATTTTGGCAAATACTTATTTGTCTTAATGGCAATCCGATTTACAACTCATCGAACAATTAAAACGTCAATAGTTTAAAATAACTCAAATAATATATTTTAAAACAACAATGATATAAAGCTGATTAAATAATAAGTTAGTCACAAACATTTCAGAAATATATTACATCATGCTCAAATTCTAAATACTTATTACCTATTTACTCACCATTCCGGTTTAACTTCAAGTAAGTGCGTACGTTAAGCAGGATCGTAAGACTTTTAAAATCTATATACTATTCGGTATTTTATTGGAACTCATATACTGGAGGCGCTAGTAAACTACACTATTCATTATGAATATCAATTTCAAAACAATATTTTTCTAAACAAAAAAACATCGATATAATTATCGTTGGGAGATTAAAATTATGGCTTAAATAAATGTTATTCTGTCCAATTCTAATTATAAACACTTTCAAAAAAAATCTTATAGCTAATGCAAACTAAAAATAATCACTAATTTAGACTCAAAGTCCCCCAAAATCATGAAGACTATTCGGCCACCGACTCTCCGTTCGGTTTGGCTAAACGGCCTTTTCATTATTTTTTATTCTTGGATCACAAGTATTTATTCAAAAAATGTTTTTTAGTTTTATTTGCCTTGTTAAAGAGATTTAACAGTTACGGTGAATGATTAAAGTGTCACACTGCTTTGTAAAATATCGTAAATATTTCTTGACATTAAAATACAAAATTAGATAAAGAAGTACTAAACGTTTATAATTAAAGGGAGGCCAAACATTTCAGTCATATGTTTCAATAATAATTTACTATTAATCAGTTTTAAATTATTGGTTTCTTTTAATCATATAAAAAGTTTTTTTTATGATTTTAATAATCAAAGTTTGTGGTGGTCGAAAAGTACAGTAAACAAATCACCCTAAACAAACTAAAACCAATAAATATTTTCTGAAAACGTTAATCCATTAAAATCATATTTAGCTCCAGTCTTAAGATCTGGTATGATTGATATTCTACTCAAGTCTCCATTAAAAAATCTCTCGAGCTGTAATATTAATAATGTAGAGTTTTGTGTAATTTATATCTGGACTGACTCGAGACTTGAATACTTAATGAATTGCACTTTCTGTGCCATCTTTTATCGTATCGAAACTCACTGCTTGGTTTTTTTCACTGAGATAAAATTCTCCAAATGTACATTATTATTTTATTATCATAGATACAATTTTTGTATGTGTATGGGCGGGTGGGTCAACAACCTGTACGTGTGTGGGCGGGTGGGTCAACAACACTGTACGTGTGTGGGCGGGTGGGTCAACAACACTGTACGTGTGTGGGTGGGTGGGTCAACAACGATGTATGTCTGTGGGGGGGGGAGGTCGTCTGGGTCAACAACACTGTACGTGTAGGGCGGGTGGGTCAACAACACTGTACATGTATGGGTGAGTGCGCGGGTGGGTTAACAATACTGTACGTGTGTGGGCGGTACGCGGATGGGTCAACAATACTGTACGTGTATGGGTGGGTGCGCGGGTGGGTCAACAACACTGTACGTCTGTGGGCGAATGGGTCAACAATACTGTACGTATGTGGGTGGGTGTGTCAACAACACTGTACGTGTGTGGGCGGGTGGGTCAACAACACTGTAAGTGTGTGGGTGGATGGGTCAACAACTTTATGTCTGTGGGGGGGAGGTCGTCTGGGTCAACAACACTGTATGTGTATGGGCGGGTGGGTCAACAACACTGTAAATGTATGGGTGGGTGCGCAGGTGGGTTAACAATACTGTGCATGTGTGGGCGGGTGCGCGGATGGGTCAACAATATTGTACGTGTGTTGGCGGGTGCGCGGATGGGTCAACAACACTGTATGTGTATGGGCGGGTCGGTCAACAATAATGTACGTGTATGGATGGGTGCGCGGGTGGGTCAACAACACTGTACGTCTGTGGGGGGTCGTCTGGGTTACCAACACTGTATGTGTATGGGTGGGTGGGTCAACAACACTGTACATGTATGGGTGGGTGCGCAGGTGGGTTAACAATACTGTACGTGTATGGGCGGGTGCGTGGGTGCGTCAACAACACTGTACGTGTGTGGGCAAGTGGGTCAACAACACTGTAAGTCTGTGGGCGGATGGGTCAACAATACTGTACGTTTGTGGGCGGGTGGGTCAACAATACTGTACGTTTGTGGGTGGGTGGGTCAACAATACTATACGTTTGTGGGTGGGTGGGTCAACAACACTGTACGTCTGTGGGCGGATGGGTCAACAATACTGTACGTTTGTGGGCGGGTGGGTCAACAATACTGTACGTTTGTGGGTGGGTGGGTCAACAACACTGTAAGTTTGTGGGCGGGTGGGTCAACAATACTTTACGTGTGTGGGCGGATGGGTCAACAATACTGTACGTTTGTGGGCGGGTGGGTCAACAACACTGTAAGTTTGTGGGCGGGTGGGTCAACAATACTTTACGTTTGTGGGCGGGTGGGTCAACAATACTGTACGTTTGTGGGCGGGTGGGTCAACAACACTGTAAGTTTGTGGGCGGGTGGGTCAACAATACTTTACGTTTGTGGACGGGTGGGTCAACAATACTGTACGTTTGTGGGCGGGTGGTTCAACAACACTGTAAGTTTGTGGGTGGGTGGGTCAACAATACTTTACGTGTGTGGGTGGCTAGGTATGAAATAAAAGCAGAACATTCATCTTAGTAAGTCATTGCTTATTCAACCATCATGCCTTAACAACAATTAAACAGCTGACGGATTGATTTTTTTTCTGATCTTTTTATAAATCCTCAATTATTATATGTCATAAAATATTCAACCAATCAGTATTTGTTCCTTTGAATTTTTCATATTCTACAAATGTTAAACGATCACTAGTATGAGGATAATAAAGTATTAAATTTGTATTATTCTTGAATCCCCTATTTAATTTGGTGTGGTTGTGTACAAAACTCCTCCGAGAATACGTGTTGAAAAAGATAAAAATTAATAGAATAAATAAGAAATATATTTAGGAAATTCTATTTAAAGGTACAGTAATTTTAAATAAAAATAGTTAAATTCTCTTTTCCTTTGCACATACGGCCATAAAAGTATACAATAAATGTAAAACGTTGTATCAAAGTAATTTAGTGCCTTGAAAACTACATACACTGAGTATTATTCGTTATAAAATTATTCTTCTTTGTATAATATACTCCGTTTATGGATGAAAAATGGAGTTTTATTCTAGTGAACACGAGTCAATAAGTTTCATACGAAATTGAGGTAATAAAAGAGAGGTATGAGAAGTTCTGTCGAGTCTGACTTTTGCAAAATACACAGCATCGTCTCTATTGAGATTTATGAGATTAGAATGGCAAAAGTTACGATGGAGTTTGTAGACTGAAGAAAATATTGCAACAATAACGTTTTGCCCTTTATATTACAAAATAGTAGCTTTTATAGTGGTATTTATGTAAGAGGTGTTCCATTCTATTTTTACATGAATTTATATAGGTAATCAACACGCTTTGTAACAGAAAGTAAAACACTATTATATTAAACTAAAAAAAGGTATTAAAAATTAAGAACCGAGGCTGAAGGTCGAGTGGTGTTGACTGGATAACAGATCAGCTGGCCTTCATGTCGTCATCACTTGTTGGCTGTGTGGGACGAGTCAACACTACCTACGTCATCACTTATTGATTGTATGGGACAGGTGAACACGACGTATGTCAACACTTATTGGTTGTATGGGACAGGTCAAGAGTCAAGAGTCAAACATACTTTATTGCCATAAAACAAAGACATATTGTATTGGCATGCGTAAATAACCTAGACCTCAAAGTTACATTGAAATTACAATACAATGTACTACTTACTTATTGTAATGTAATCGTCTACAGAGAAAAAACATTTTTCGACAAGAAGAGACTTAAGCTTTCTTTTTAAAATGGTTGAGTCAATTTCTGTTCTTAGAAATAAAGGTAGGGCATTGAATAAAGTTACAGCATTGTAAAAGGTGTGGTATTTGATAAAAGATGTGGTATGGGTAGGGATTATAAATTTATATTTATTTCTAAGACTGTGTTTAATATATGGAACAAGAGACTCAAAAAAACTTTAGTTCTGTTTAAGAAATAGTAAGGTGTGAAAAATGTATAAGCTAGAAAAAGTTAAAATGTTTAGATTCTTGAAAATAGTTTTGCAAGACTCTCTTTGATGAATCCCAGCAACAACTCGCAATGCTTTCTTTTGTAAAACAAATATTCGTTTTATGTATATCTCTCTAGCCCCCAGATTGTTACTGCATGACAGGTAAGGGAATATTAAAGCATAGTAAGTAGTGAGAAGGACTGCAGTGTTGGTAAAACGTGATAGTGAACGAAGTACAACAATTCCAGAACAAACTTTCCGGGTAACATTATCTATGTGGGAATAAAAATTAAAATTTCTGTCCACTGACAAACCCGTAAACTTCACAGTATGTTTAGAAAACACCTCCACATCGTCAACAAAAACACTGAGGTCATCATCACGCTTCCCTAAGATTGAGAAATCCAGCAAAGTAGTTTTATATATGTCATATATATATGTCATATATATATATATATATAGCAATGTCATATATATATATGATGATACACCCATACACATACAGTGGTATTTACCCACCCGCCCACCCATACACGTACAGTGGTATTTTCATACACGTACCAACTGTATGACGCACTGCATACTTCACTTACCAACCCTACTACTCGCAGCGTTCGTGAATTTCACTCTCCAGTTTTCAACCTGAAATAAAACGTAGTGCTGCTTAAATATAGTAAAATATGCAGGAAAGTACTGTATCAATTAAAGGAGTTACTATATATTACTCTAAAACACGCCATTGCTCAACTTAACACTCCTGGGCAGCATGGAATAAATTAATAATTCTAACACTATCCTGCCCATAGTGGACCATACACGTACAGTGATATTGGCCAACCCACCCACCCATACACGTACAATATTGACCCACCCGCCCACCCATACATGTACAGTGGTATTGACCCATCTGCCCACCCATACACGTACAGAGGTATTGACCCACTCGCCCACCCATACACGTACAGTGATATTGGCCGACCCACCTACCCATACACGTACGGTGGTATTGACCCACCCGTCCACCCATACATGTTCAGTGGTATTGACTCACCCGCCCACCCATTTACGTAGAGTGGTATTGGCCGACCCGCCCACGTATACACGTACAGTGGTATAGGCCGACCCGCCCACCCATACACGTACAGTGGTATTGGCCGACCCACCCACACATACATGGACGGTAGTGTTTATGACCAAACCATTTTCCTGAAACCACTGGACGATTCTATTAGAGTCCACAAAAGTGTTGATGTCCAAGGAATCACGACAATGGTTATCCATTATAATTGACGTGTCGTCAGCAAATATGCATAAATGGGCATCAGGAATACAACTCCTCAGATCATTGATATATAGGATAAACAACAGGGGCCCGAGTATGGAGCCCTGGGGAACTCCCCCCATAACCGTTTGCACATCAAAACGACAACGCTTCAGAGTGACACCATCCACAAAAGACATCTCGACAACTTGTTGGCGATCTCTTAAATAAGATGAAAACCATTGCTTAACCACACTACGTATTCCAATCCTATCCAGTTTTTCCAGTAGAAATCATGGGAAACCATATCAAATGCCTTCTGCAAATAAAAAAAGACACCCAAAGCATACCTACCTCTATCCAAGGCACCAACCACTCTATTTATGAGTGTGAACATTACACTGACAGTGGAGCCTCCCTTTATGAAACCAAAACGGTTGTTGAACAAGGTATTATGATGAATTATGAAAGACCACAATCTACTAAGAACTGCCTTTTCAAAAACCTTTAAAAAAGTTTATGTTATGGATATTGGTCTAAAGTTGTCAAGATTATCCCTATCTCCTTTTTTGTGCAATGGCTTTACAATAGCCAGTTTTAACGCACTTGGGAACACTCCACATTGGAAAGAATAGAGGTCAACACGACGTTTGTCAACACTCATTGGTTGTAATGAACAGGTCAACACGCCTTACGTCATTACTTATTGATTGTATGGGACAGGTTAACAGGACTTATGTCAACACTTATTGGTTGTAAGGGACAGGTCAACACGATGTATGTCAACACTCATTGGTTGTAAGGGACTGGTCAACACGCCTTACGTAATTACTTATTGATTGTATGGGACAGGTTAACATGACTTACATCAACACTTATTGGTCGTAAGGGACAGGTTAATATGACGTATGTCGACACTTATTGATTGTATGAGACAGGTCAACACGACGTAAGTCAACACTCATTGGTTGTAAGGGACTGGTCAACACGCCTTACGTAATTACTTATTGATTGTATGGGACAGGTTAACACGACTTATATCAACACTTATTGGTCGTAAGGGACAGGTTAATATGACGTATGTCGACACTTATTGGTTGTATGAGACAGGTCAACACGACGTAAGTCAACAATTATTGGTTGTAAGGGACATGTCAACACGATGTATATCAACGTGGTAGTATGGGACAGGTCAACACGACGTATATCAACGCTCATTGGTTGTAAGGGACAGGTCAACACGCCTTACGTCATTACTTATTAATTGAATGGGACAGGGTAACATGACGTATGTCAACACTTATTGGTTGTAAGGGGCAGGTCAACAGGCCTTAAATTATTACTTATTGGTTGTAAGGGACAGAGTAACACGACTTATGTCATCACTTATTGATTGTAAAGGACAGGTTAACACGACGTGTATCTACACTCCTTGGTTGTAAGGGACAGGTCAACACGCCTTACATCATTACTTATTGGTTGTAAGGGACAGGTCAACACGACTTATGTCATTACTTATTGATTGTAAGGGACAGGTTAACACGCTGTATTTCGACACTTATTGGTTGTATTGGACAGGTCAACACGACTTATGTCAACACTTATTGGTTGTATGGGACAGGTTGACACGATGTATGTCAACACTTATTGGTTGTAAGGGACCGTTTAACATGACGTATGTCGATATTTATTGGTTGTAAGGGGCCGTTTAACATGACGTATGTCGATACTTATTGGTTGTATGGCCCAGCTCAACAAGACGTATATCAACACTTATTGGTTGTAAGGGACAGGTTAACATGACGTATGTCGTCGACACTAATTGGTTCTATGGGCCAGGTTAACAAGACGTATGTCAGTACTTATTGGTTGTAAGGGACAGGTCAACAAGACGTTTGTCAACACTTATTGGTTGTATGGGACAGACAACACAACGTATGTCAACACTTATTGGTTGTATGGGATAGGTCAACACAACGTATGTCAACACTTATTGGCTGTAAGGGACAGGTCAACAAGACGTATGTCAACACTTATTGGTTGTAAGGGACAAGTCAACACGACGAATGTCAACACTTATTGGTTGTAAGGGACAAGTCAACACGACGAATGTCAACACTTATTGGTTGTAAGGGACAGGTCAACACGACGAATGTCAACACTTATTGGTTGTAAGGGACAAGTCAACACGACGAATGTCAACACTTATTGGTTGTAAGGGACAGGTCAACACGACGAATGTCAACACTTATTGGTTGTATGGGACAAGTCAACACATCGTATGTCAACACTTGTTCGTTGTATGGGACAGGTCAACACTACCTACGGTCATCACTATGTACAGTTACCAAAGAACTATCATCCCAAGCCTATGGTTGGCTGAGGTTTTAAACTTGTACTTTGATTAATAACTATCATTTTAATAACTGTAAAACTCTAATAGTTATTTTACTAGGTCAAGCAGCACAAATAGTACTGAATAGTAGTAATGGAACATTTTTAGTTTTTTATAATGATCGTACTTTCTTTACCTATCAATTGTAAAATTGAAACCCACCTTAGGTTTCGTCCTTTTTCGTGTATTTCACCCTCTCAGTTGATATATGCTTAGTTTTTTTTTTTTTTTTTTAAGTAACTAAATGAAATAACGTTTACAAGATAGTTTTAACAAAGGGAACGTATAAGGGAGCTACAAAATATGGAATGTATCATAGTTCTTCTCATATAAGTTATTATAAATGTGCATGTTATAAAGTTCCTAATGTTATTAAGATTTTAAAATTTCAACATCATAGGTTTAACGAAATTTCAAAAACTATGCTGTAACAGTTTCACTAAAGATAAATACTAAGGTTTATATATAATTATATATCAAAGTGATGGTTTCAGTATGTCAACATTGTTGGAATTACACATGCCGCAAGGTTGTTTGGAGTTAGAGTGAACTATGTAAACAATTTTAGTAGTCCTTTGACGTCGAGTGTGACCACAGTATAAGGAAGTTAGGATAACCACCGAATTACTCATAACTTTAATGTTATTCAGAGGCATACTTTACTAAGCGTCAACATTTGTTCATTTTATGAGACAAATATAAGTAGTAAATACATAGTAAAAGCATTGAAATCACATTCAGTAAATCTTAAGAATATTTTTATTTAAAGTTGCACTGACTGGTTCCACGATTTTTGCTATTCCAGAGATGTAATTGTGTGTAAGTCACCAATAAATAAATAAGGTCTTTATATTGGAGTGGTTTTCAACAAGCAATGCTGATTTACAAAACTACTCAAGTTTTATTACAACTTTATTATTTTTTAATGAAAGCTTATTTTAGTTATTCATAATTAAAACATAAAGTTAGGTATTCAGTAAAGCTATATCAGCTTGCATTATATATTAAATATTCATATACATTTTTTATATGTAGTTTCAGATATACCCTGGCTTGTTACGCTGAAGGGCAGTTGATTAAATAATTTGGGAGTAAAGTGCGCAAATCGTTTTCTTTCAAATTCACGGTGAACGCGAGTCATTTCCAAAACTTGATTCTGTTTAGTTGATAATAATAATAAAGATACATTAGTTGACAAATATTCAATCTCAACAACAGTTGGGCCTTGTAAGAAATTGGGCAAACTGATTAACACTTTACCATTTTGCCGATAAATGGTAATGTAATATTTTGCCAGCAAATGTAGTAATTCGGTAATGTAGTCCGTACATACATTAGGTGAGATTCTATATCTGATGGATAACTCTCTCTGGTAGGTACGCTGCCGGTTCTGGTGTCCCTCAAAGATCCGACTTGAAACCATTTTTATTTTTTTATTACTTTTTCTAAATTTATATTAATGACAACACATCTAGCTTAAACTGCAATATCTGATGTTTTCTGACGAAGTCATCATCTCACAACCAGTTTTGGGATCACATATAACGTTATTTTTTCAGTGTCAAGAGGACTTCTTCTAACCATTTTAATTTTGCTTCTTTTTCAAGAAAGAGGAATCCACCATACTTCTCTTACCACATCGATCGCTCCCAAATTCAACGTAGGGGTACAGTGCCTGACCTTAGTAATTAAATCCAAATTGTTATTCTTAAAACATTACAAATAATTGTCAATTATAGAGCTAGAAGGAACTAAAATCTCATGATTTGGATTATTATAAAATTATCATACAACGTTTTGTTCACAAAGTGACTCTTTATAGATCCCTAACAGAGTCAAGTGCTTTTCTGTTATTTATAATAGGAATCAGGTGTTTTCCGATAGCCTCATCGAGGCAGTCATAGGAAATTTAGTTTATGGATGGTCTTTCGGTTTCAAAATGTTTATGGGATGAACATTCATTAACAACGTTACCTCTCCACTCTTCACTCAGCACTTTGTACTAAAGCAGACATGTTATTCTTAACGTTACGGATGAGAAACTAAGGCCGACTATTCATTTGAAAGTGTCATTAATTAATATCTCGAAGAAAAAGCCAATAGTTATCAGGCATTCCTTCCAAAAATGTGTTATGACTCTGATTGGGATCGAACTGACACACCAGTAATTAATATTATTATTTGGATTAATAAATTAAAGTGGTTTTAAGTAAGTCGCCTGCGTGTTATATTTAGTACATATATGTGTTTCAGCAGCGGAGGGGAAGGGCTCCACTGATCCGCTACCGCTCATCCGGGCATGACTAATTTTCCTCCTAAAGTTTTCCGATAAAGATAGTCAAATCCATGCTCTTACATGATCATAATTACACTAATTCCAATAAACGTAGCTTAATATACAAGTATACAATTATATTGTGTTTATAAAAGATTATTTATATAACACAGATAATTGTCTGGTTTACCTTGTTTTGTAAAAACAATAACTGTGTTTCAACATCACTCTGCTGATTTTCCCAGTAACTAGTGTTTACCTAACGTCTACAATGTTGTTCCAATCGGAATTGGGGTTTTTTGTTTCAATCAACTTGATAAATTGAATGTTTCGTTTTCTATTCTTCTCTGGCATTGTAATTATGAATGTCAGTCTCGTTTAGAAAGTGATAAGGTGCTTAACTGATAATATAGAATAATGCTTTGACAGTTTACATTTATTTTCATGTTTTTTTTAACTTAATTGTATGTTTACCGCATACTATTCAAATTATACAAATATTTTGTTAAAACTTATAGAACATTCAATTGAACACATAAAGAAATGTATTTGCAAACAGTGAAGCTTCAACCAGCTTAAGCTCAATAAGCTCTAGTATATTTAGTATAGTAAAAATAAATTAGTATAAAGTTAGATCAGATAAAAAATGGAATTATAAATTTTAAAAAGTAGATTAATTCTAAAGTTTTCTTCACGAATAATCTTCGTACAGTGGTAAAGCCTCCTTGATTAATATGAGTAATGATATAATAATCAACCCCCCAACTATTCACGTACAGTGGTAAAGCCCCCTACACCCACCCACCCAAACACGTACGGTGATGAAGCCCCCACACCCACCCACCCATACACGTACAGTGGGAAAGCCCCCCACACCCACCTACCCAAACACGTACAGTTATGAAGCCCCACACCCTACCACCCATACACATACAGTGGTAAAGCCCCCTACACCCACCCACCCAAACACGCACAGTGGTGGAGCCCCCATACCCATACACGTATAGAGAGGTAAAGATAATTAATTATGTATGTATATCTATATATGTCATTGGTGTTGGGTTGTTAAGAGGGCCGTCAATTATATATCTCCATCAGCGTCATGCGTACTTGGGTGTGTGGGAGGTGATTTGAAATATATATAACAACTGCATTTCACGAAACTGGTGATATCTTAAAATGAAGTCATTTTATCAAAGAATGTTCAATCAATCAGTGTTAAATGTTTTACCCTTAACGTCCCTATTAAACCTTTAGAAAATGTTAGTTCTGTATAAAATATCAATTATTTAGCGTCATATTTTTTATTTTGCCTTGAATCATGCCAAGTAAGAATTTATTTTGAGGAAATGACCATTAATTTTACCACTGTTGCTAACTTATCTTTGTCTTCCATCCTATAACAGTTAATGTGTTAAGTAATTAGATTTATATTTAATTAAAAAGAAACTTCAATAGAAAACATAGTCTATAGAATTGCTTACGTAACAAAAGCTGTAAAGTTGCTGCATTTTTCTTTTAACTGCTGCCAATGTAATGGGATAGTGTCACTTTTTAAACACTCATATAGTTTATCTATCGTCTGATATTTTGTCCTAGGAAATGTCTTCAGTATAATGAAATTCTGTACTTATATATACATTTACAAAATAGCATGCTATCATTTATATATTCCTCATGCCAATGATGTTCCATTGTTCCTATGATGCATTGTTCTAGTCCTAACGTTTGTTATTAAATCTATGCAATGGAAATGTCAGAAACTACCCCAAAACTAATAGTATAAAATAAAACAGTTTTATCCATATTTATCCTCTCCAAAAAAATTAGTATAAGAACTTTGTTTTTTGCAGATGAAAAGCAGGAAATAAAAGTATTTGAATCAATGGCAATTTGTAAACTGATACAAGGATATATAATAAAGATAAAAAAATAAAGACGCAGCTATAACCAAGATTAGTATTCGTGATCAAAACAAAATCAAAAATCGGTTTATTCACAAAAAAATAAAAGTACAAAAGTAACAATACAAATATAACTGAGAATGAACCTCTCATGGGCTAAAACCTTTGCTAGAGGACCGAGTATTATCCTGTGCCGCAGGAGAAAAAAAACACAAATAATAATGATGATAATATTACATTTAAGAGAAGAAGAAACAGAAAAAAATAAAGCACTCAGACAGAAAGACACGCACTCATGCGCGAACAGACGCTCACACACTCAAGAAGCACAGACACATATACGAGCACAGACACACACGCACTCACGAACGCATACGCGCACACTCATACACACACACACGAACACTCATGCGCACACAACCGCACACACACGCATGCTTGCAACAACCTCTCATGCGCGCACAGACGCAACTCGCACAACCTCTCATGCATGCACAGACGCAAACGTAACCATGCATGCATAGACGCACACTCACACACACCACATAGAGCATTTACTCACGCACACGAACAAAAATTAACAAACACTTGCATTCACACCTGCTAGTATCATATAAGAACAACGAACTAATACAAATTAAAACTAAAACATATTTACTCTTTATGTAGGCCTACAATGGAAAATGTATACATAAATTATCAAATATGTTTCAGATATTCAATTTATAAGTAACTCGAGGACCTTCTAAATGTTTATACTGTAGTATTTATAGTAACAATAAATCCTGCATCTATGTTTATTTAAAGTTAACTGCCATGACAACAATTTAGTGTTACACTTTAAATCTTACCAAATTATAATACTACCGAGTTTCCGCCTTTACAAATAGGAAGCCTGTTAAATGTAATTAGCTGAAATGTTTTCGTTGAAATTAAATTTGAAAATAAATAAATTCTAGTTGTTGAACAGTAATGTTCCTTTAAATTGGTCTGATTGTATTCCTAAATGGAGACATAATAAATACTTTAGAAGAATTGCTTATTTATTACAGTACAATAAAACCTCACACAACACAAATATATTACAATACAAGTACAACATGCACAATAAGTACCATGTTCACCTTCCTCAGACCATAAGGATTCACAAAAGAATGGAAAATGGTGTTCAACAACTCAATTTATAGGCCTTATTTATTACGAAAAAGTAAAAATCATAGCAAATTTATAATTAAAATGTTAATTATATTCATCAAGTATTTTAGGACGACATTATTTCTAGTGATTTACAAAACATAAAATGCAATCAACAAAATTTATTTTGTATGTATAAAATATTCCACTGCCATTTTTATTTCTTCCATCAATGTATTCCAGGAAAAATAATACATAAATGTAACTTTGATGGATACCGGATATATTCCTTTATCAATGCCTTTGTTGTGAGGATCAAATCTGATAATTATAAATAAGGTTTTAAATTTGCTATTGTATTAAACTTGAGCTGTAAGATGTTTCGCTTATTTTTAGTTTTTATTAAATGCAATGTGCTAAGTATGAAAATAACTTTAGAAATACTCATGAAAATTTTAACTATTTTAACCTTAATTTCTAAAGAAATTCTCAGAATTTACTTGCCATATTTATTTTCTTAGATTTTACACGAGTAATTAATATTAAGTATCATAAAAATATAGTCCTTTATAAAACAATCATACATATATAAAAGATAGGTTAGAGAGTTTTTATTGCTATGAAACATAAAAACGTTTAGATTCGTCCTGGCCATCATTAAGAGATATAAATTCAAAAAACTGGAATGTTTTCATCTAAAGAAAATTTTGGAATGTTTTCATCTAAAGAAAATCTAAAGAAAAATCTATCTTTAATTGGTAGTCTACTTTTCAATTCAGTATAGGTAAACGTCACACAACACAAATATATTACAATATTAGCACAAAATGCAAAAATATTATGGTGATCGATTTCGGTGAACCACTGTGAATCCCTCTGGTGTGAGGAAGGTGAGCGTGGTTCACCGAAATCGATCACCATAATATTTGTTCAATTTGTACTTGTATTGTAATAAATTTGTGTTGTGTGACGTTTACTTGTACCATATATCTACCAACACGTATTAAGCTAATTGACCCACTCAGTCTACTTATGAATTTAATCGTCAGTAATATTTTATTATTATCACGCTCAAAAATCTAGTAATTTCTTAGTAACCGCATGCATATCGCAGTTAATACTATACATTTCCAACTGAAGAATTAAATATAATTACATTAAAAGACCAAAAACCTGTAAAATAAAATCTTCATATGAAAGCCTTACAAAAAGCAAAGCGTCGTAATGAAGAGTGTTTTGATTTGGAAGCAATCATAGAAGTTTTTGATCGAGTGAAAACTGTCATATAGTTTCCAAGTAAAACAGATCGTGTCCTTAAAATGATTTAGGTTCCATTTCAAACTTGATGACTGTTTAATGGAATAACTTTTCCAATCCTCTTAGCTTTAAGTTCTTTTCACTTAGTACGAGCTTTAACTTTAAAAACTACATTTAAAAAAGAGTGTTAAAATCCAAGGATAAAAAATATAGAATACAAATTTTAAAGACAAATATAAAATACGTATTATTAGTGGGAAATAAATATTCCTTGTGCGAGAGTCTAAAATTGTTTAAAATAAAAGTAACTATAATGATACTACAGTAATTGTTTTAGGAGAGTGAGTGGCCGAGTGGTTTAATGCGTCAGGACTTTGAGAATGTTAAAGGTATCGCTGGTTCCTATCATCATACCACCTGGCCTTGACAAGAAGTTTCTATCAATAGTTTTCACCCTGTACTGATCAATAAATAAATAAAACTGTTATATTTAATTGAAGAATACTAAAATACACAATTTATTGTTCCCATTTTTATTTTCATTTCAAACATTACCATGTATCGTTGATTCTAGTATAAAATGTGATAAAGTTAATTGCAAAGCTATACAGTTATAGTAATTTCTATAAAAATTTAATAAATAACTGGTTAACTAATTTAGGAAGATTAGAAGTTGACAGATTAATGAGTTCCATTTATGTATAATTTAGATCTTGGATGTACTTGATTATATGGGAGTGTGCTTGAACATTGTAGATGTGGATGTAAGTGTTTGTTAGTTCTTGTTTCGTGTGCATGAGTAAATGCTCGTGTGTGGTGTGTGTGAGTGTGCGTTATGCATGCATGGGTGCGTTTGCGTCTGTGCGTGTATGAGAGATTGTGCGAGTTGCGTCTGTGCGCGCATGAGAGGTTGTTGCGCGCATGCATGTGTGTGCGGTTGTGTGCACATGAGTGTTCGTATGTGTTATTATCATCTTTATTATTTGTGTTTTTTTTTTCTCCTGTGCCCTCTGGTATGAGGAGTGTATTTTGTATTTGTCATTTGTATTGTATTTCATAATATGAATATTAAGTATTTTTGTTACTTAAGTTTTCCATTCACCAGGAAACAGTTTTATTGATAACTACTCGGTCCTCTCGCACAGGCTTTAGCCCATGAGAGGATCATTCTCAGTTATATTTTGTATTGTTTGTTTTGTACTTTTTTTTTTAGAATAAACCGATTTTTGATTTGATTTGATTTTTGAGTAATTTAACGTTTACCAATTAATATCAGTAATTCAAAAATTGTAATTTTGACTATTAATGAGTGAAAGTTTAAAATTATTTAAATAAATTTAAAAAGTGTTGATATTTTTCATATAAACTTTACATGAAAAAATATTTAACTATAACACTAATATTGTACCTTACATTCCTGTTTCATTAGAATGTCTTGTTACAATTAAGTATTTATGTAGTAATTAACTTGGTCACATTTAGGACTCTCAGCCCGAACTTTTTTCATTCGTGCTTTTAAAAAATTAAAAAGCTTGTACTTGAGCAAAAAAATAAAACAACCGATCCAATCAGTGAAGAGTGTAGAAACTGAGCCTTGCCATTTGGTGCAGGTATAACTTGGGGTTGTGTCCAGGAAATAACACTTACCATTTTCAGCAGAAATAACGCACAACCAATCCAACCTATATCAAGGCGACCACTCCCCACGTGACATTCTCAGAGATGTTAAAGTAACTACACCATATGAGATATATACAGAGATGTCAAGGTAATTTCCTCATCACGAGACATATACACAGATGTCAAGATAACCACTCCTCACGAGACATAACAGATTTGTCAAAGTAATCACTTTCCACGAGACATATACTGATAAGTCGAGGCAACCACTCCCCACGAGACATATAGAGAAATGTCAAGAGAATCACTTCCTACGAGACATACTCAGAGATACCAAGACAACCACTTCCTTCGATACATACACAGGTATGTCAGGGTAATCACACCCCACGAGACATACACAGGGATGTGAAGACAACCACTCCCCACGAGACATGTCAAGACAATCACTCCCCACGAGACACAGACAGAGATGTCAAGGCATTCACTCTCCACGAGACACAGACAGATGTGTCAAGGTAATCACTCTACACGAGACATACACAGAGATGTCAAGGCAACCACTCCCCACGAGACATACACAGAGATGTCAAAGCAACCACTCCCCACGAGACACAGACAGAGATGTCAAGGCAATCACTCCCCACGAGACACAGACAGAGATGTCAAGGCAATCACTCCCCACGAGACACAGACAGAGATGTCAAGGCAATCAATCCCCACAAGACATACTCAGGGATGTGAAGACAACCACTCCCCACGAGACATGTCAAGACAATCACTCCCCACGAGACACAGACAGAGATGTCAAGGCAATCACTCTCCACGAGACACAGACAGATGTGTCAAGGTAATCACTCTACACGAGACATACACAGAGATGTCAAAGCAACCACTCCCCACGAGACACAGACAGAGATGTCAAGATAATCACTCCCCACGAGACACAGACAGAGATGTCAAGGCAATCACTCCCCACGAGACACAGACAGAGATGTCAAGGCAATCACTCCCCACGAGACACAGACAGAGATGTCAAGGCAATCACTCAACACGAGACATACACAGAGATGTCAAGGTAACCACTCCCCACAAGACATACTCAGGGATGTGAAGACAACCACTCCCCACGAGACATGTCAAGACAATCACTCCCCACGAGACACAGACAGAGATTTCAAGGTATAATGAGTGCAGTGAGTGAAGGGGGTTGGCACGTGAAGCGTGCAGGTGTGTCCCGTAGTAATGTTTGGTTATCTGTACAATGTAAAATCACAATATTACATTTATTTACAGTATATCACTCACAGTACTTGCGTTGTTACATATTTATTAGTATAAAGACCCAATGATATTACTCAGCCTATTTCAAACGTGGTATTGGCCTACCCACCCACCCATACATGAACGGTGGTATTGACTTACCCACCTATCTATACACGTACCGTAATATTATCCTACCCACTTACTCATACACACAAGAAGGTATTGGCTTAGCTACCCACAAATACACGTTCACTTGATAAATGGAATTTACTTATGAGATCAAATAACAATTTACTATGTAAAAAATTACTCTGTATAGTCATACTTTAGTGGCTAAATTAGGATTATACGTAATAATTTTATTATTTACTTTTATTTACCTATTTATTTTTTTTAGAAGCAATTCCTAATCTATTTACATTAAATCTATAAGTATTCTTTAAAAAACCTATTAGTTATTAAAAATGCATTTACACAAACATGTACATAGCAATTCAACAGTACTAAATAGTAAAAAAGAAGAGTAACCGCCTGGGGAATAAGATTTTTAGAGAACTTTTATTTAAGTGTTTGTTTTCCTAAAAGCATCAACATCTCCCTCACAAGACATAAAATACCCTAAGGAAAACTTGTCACTAAGCGTTTCGTTTTATAGCTCCCTTGAGATTGGCTGAGTTATGTAGTACAAAATCCTTACTTAAGATTCTAATAAACAGAGTTATTATTTACAAAGAAAATTGACTTGTAGAAATTATATAAGAAACCATCGTGTACTTACGTGTTAGTTTGTTGAAACGTTTTACAAACGAAAAGTATTAAATTAAATATTAGCATTAATAACAAATTTAGGTTATTACATTTACAAAACGTTTAATGTAAAAATGTAATTAATTTTAGAAAATAAATAATGATTTTCGATCACCTTATTCCAAAATTAATATGGGCAAGCCGGTGGTCGAGTGGACTAATGTTTGAATTCGGCCTAAACTGAAAGTAAACTTCGACTGTACTGGTTCGCCCCCTTACTCTGTCTGAATAAGCTCCTAGCACAGATCAATCAATAATCTTTGAGGAATGGGCAGAGAAAGGTTAAGAAGGACACCAGCCTCTATTAAGTGTTTGAAGTATTGATGTTATTTATCTGTGTTTGTACAAACCGCTGCCATATAAAGCATGCTTTAATAAAATGAATATTAATCTTAGAACTTAGGCTTAAGCGGCCGGTGTCAATAACTAGAATCAACATTTTCCGGTGATAACCGCGTCACGGTACCATCTACAATATTTACTAGATAACCAGACGTTTCGCCCATACTGTGATGTGTCATCCTCAGTGGTTTCTCTGAGACTGAGATCGGGGGATGTCCTTCCAACTTTTATAACAGGTGGTGGAGTGGGGACTGGTTTGGCAGGTATGCAGGAGACGGAGTGGAGGCACGACCTACGTTACCTATGGTAGTTGATTTTCTTCGGCCAATGACCGTTATAAAAGTCGGACTAGTCCCCACCCCACCACATGTTATAAAAGTTGGAAGGCATTCGCCAATCTCAGTCTCAAAGAAACCACTGAGGTTGCCGCATCACAGTATGGGCGAAACGTTTGGTTATCTTGTAAATATTGTAGATAGTACCTTGACGTGGTTGTCACTGGAAAATGTGGATTCTAAAATGAATATTATTTATTTATAAACGGTTTTTACCATTTATAGAAAATTCAAAAGTATATATCAGAAGTAGCAATGATTGGTAAGTAAAGCTTCATGCAAGCAGTAGCTTAAATGTTTCAATAAATATATTCAAACACCACGTTAAATATGATATTTTACTAAATTTAAATACTGATATACCAGAATCAAAGTAAAGAAGTCAATGGATACTCTGTTGTGAAACAACTAATCACTAAAAATGCAGATACGACTTGATAATTGTCCTTTATAATATAATACTTGAAGCCGTTTTTTGTCAACGTAACCCCTCCCTTGTTTCTTGACCAATTTAAATGGTCTAGGTGTCAACAAAATATTCATGTGTTCGTAGTTGTGCAGTAAGGTTTTAATTTCTCCATGTTTACACTGAAGGGAATGGGAAACCGCAAAGTACGTTTTTTAGCCATAAGAATAATACGGAGAGATATTTATTTAAAGGAATCGAAAAGTAACTAACAGCTGTTCAAATGTAAATAATGTTATTTGTAATATTGAGGAGGTTAGATATTTCATAATCATAAAACAGATAAGGATGATTGTAAGCAAATTAAAACAAATGAAATGAACGTTTGAAATAGGCTAAGTAATATCATTGGGTCTTTAAAATAATAAATATGTAACAACGCAAGTACTTATTTATTTATTCGTAAGACGCCGATCGTCAAGATATGGGCGAATATGGATTTCGAATGAGTGTGATGAGTGTAGATGAGCAAATGTAGTCATTGTTACAAACTAAGGCCGACTTATTCCTTAGAAAGTGTCATTAATTAATAGCCCAATGACAAATGAACAGCCGGTGATGTATTGACTCTGATTGGGATCGAACTGAGAACCTTTAGCACATGAAGCTGGGATTGAACCAAATACTGTGAGTGATATACTGTAAATAAATTTAATATTGTGATTTTACATTGTACAGATAACCAAACATTACTACGGGACACACCTGCACGCTTCGCGTGCCAACCCCCTTCACTCACTGCGCTCGTTATACCTCGGCCTGAGACTTTTAACCACAAATAATAGTAGGTTAACTGTATAAAGTAAAATTGCAATAAACAAATAAAATAACTGCATTAGATTACCATTGAAACCTTCAAGTCCAGTAGAGTGGAACCCTACAGTCAAATGTGAATAAAACCATACCTACAACCTACAATCTAACCTCATCAATATTACAAATACCATTATATAGATTCCAACAGCTATTAATAAGTATTGGAAATCAGTATTTATACATTAACAGCTGCTGCTTTTCGATTCATTTATGTCTTTCTCCGAGTTATTTTTATGGCCGTAAAAAGTACTTTTAAGGATTCCCATGTCCTTCAGGATGACAATATTGAAGAATTAAGTTCTTATTGCACAACTATGAACAGAGGAAATGTTTTGACACCTCAACCATTTAAATTGGCGAAGAAATATGGAAGGAGTTACGTTTACAAACATGCCTTCACGTATTATATATAAGGATTTGTAGTCAAAAGTCACAGGCCGAGGTGTATCGTGAGCAGCGAGCGACGGGGTTGGCACGCGAAGCGAGCAGTGGTGTCCTCGAGTAAGAAGTAAATCTAAGTAATATAATAATTAATTTACTAAAATAACAAGTGCTAATTTGCATACCAATACTAATACGTAACAGGAAATTAGTTAATATATTACGGATGAAATAACAAACACATGCTAATGACTAATTAAACTTAAAAAGAAAAACTGAGAAAATATACCTCAAAAATATTTCCTGAATAATCCTGAATAAATGTTATCTTAGCAGCCTTTTTTTTTTTTTTGTGGCCTAATATCTTTTTTACCTTTAGAGGATTTTTCTTAAAATTATTCCCGTTATTTACTTTATACAATTATTTTTTATAATAAACAGAAATGTCTGAAAATAATACAACAATTTGAATGCCACATTGTAAAGTCAGTCTAACAATGTGTCCCGAATGGATAAGACAGTTGATTGTTAACGTAATTAGATCTGGGAAACCAGCTCGCCCTAGAGCACCTCCCTTGAACGTTGTCTAGACCAGGGGAGAGGGGGTCACTGGCCTACGATGGCAGACAGCTGAACTATGACATTTTGGAACCGATTATATAAGCAGAATACAAAACTGTTATTATTGTCTTATAAGTGATTTAGTAAACATCTTCTAAATGCTGAAACTTGTTTTTGAAAATATTCACAAGTAGTCGAACTGATATGATATGAAAACACTTTACACAGAGAACACAGAAAAGGAAGAAACATATGTAACTGTCTGAGGGTCACAGGGAACACACATTGGCATCTATAGTTTAGGCTGGTAAATAAAACACACGAGAAGGGACGGAAGTAGTTACAAGGGGCAGATTACGCCTCTACTATAATCTGCTGTTGATGTCTGAAGTGAATTTCGAAAAGTAGTGAAAGAGGATGGGAGTTTTGATTGGATAGGAATGACGATGGTGCTGCCGTTGCCTTCCACCACGGTGAACTAGAGAACTAACTACTTGACACACGTAATAATAATAATGATCTATTCATTCAAATTCTTAACAAACAAACAATAAACACTGTACAAACTAAGGAATAAAACTGACCACAGTTTCTAGTAATGGTGGCCAGTGACAAAATGAACAGAAAATAATTAACAAACAAATTAAATCATTTAAGTCCAACTATAGTTAAAATAATTATTTCTCAATTCTGTGGCGCCTTTTAGTATAATAGACACCTCTGAAACATAATTATTGCTAAAAAAGAAAATATAAATATAAAATACAACAACAAAATCCAATTGCATCTTCTTGAAAAATTTAAAAACAAAATAGACTTTCTTTGAACTTATGTAATAGAAAAGATATAGTTTAATAACCCATATAATATAAAAAGAGAAAGAGTTGCTTTGATATTGGATAAGCCAGAGCTACTTTGCGCTTTTTGTTCAAGATTTAATTGTACCTAGATAACAGAATAACTAAAGGGCAAAATAAAGAGTTGATATGATATAGAGAAAAACAATAAAGTATAAATAGTATACAACAAAAAAGAATTTAATATCAATTTTTAAGATTTATTAAAATGTATGATTTAAAAAACTTTGGTCTTGCTTTGTATATAACCATTGTTTTAATTTTATGCCAAAAAGTCTATTATTATTGCAAATTTTAATTTGAATCGGTAATTTATTTAACAATTTAGGGCTGCGTAATTTATTAAACTATCTGGTGTACTGGAAAGATTGCTTGAAAGTAGTTTTATTAACTTTAGGCAACCTAAATACTCTTTGGTAATTACTCCTTGTGCTATATAGAAGTTCATTAGTACCAGTATTTCCATTTCCAACATAAAATAGTATCAATAATTTGTATATAAAAAGATGCTGAATTGGCAGTAATTTTAATTGAATAAAGTATAGGATAGGATTGACATTCAGCGTATATGGCGGATGGCCTCTGTTTCTTCCTTCTGGTGGTCCTTTTATCCTGAACACTAGGGCGAGTGTGCGGTTTGGGGCTTCTACGTCTCTTCCTTTCCCTCTCACATCGACACTCTCTCTTCCTCCAACACACACAGTAAAAAGTGTCACTAGCGCTTTCTATAGTGTCCATGCCCAACTTAAGAACTTCGTCGACGATTTTACCTAGAATGTTCACTATTTTGCTTTTTATTGACCTTATGCTATGTATTCATTGCTTATACTGGGACGCATAATAGCATAAGGATCTTTTCCGGTAGCTCACTAACATAACTACAGTTTAGGTTAACCTAATGTAACTTAACCTAACATAACCTAACCAAACCTAAATAACCTAACATAATCTAAACAACCTAACCAATGTAGTTGTAGTGAATTAACGGAAAAGGTCCTAACATAATTTTATACGTATAGATAATATTAATGACTCGTTCACTTTTTGTTTATTTATCATATCATGTTATACACTTTATTTTATTAACTCATCTCGATGTAAAAGTGAATCATTGTTTACGTACTCAATGGAGAGTATGGGAGAGTATAAAAACCACACTATAACATACAATTACAAACAGTGCGGGCACTAAGTGACGAACCATGTCAGACCATAGGTTACAGGCATTGATCTCTCAAGTTACAGAACTATACATGAGATTATTGCCTTAGTACATACGAAACAGTGGATGTAATGACTCATTGTTTCCTCACATAAACCTTGTCCTAAGTGTGTTTGTCACTCGCTGTATTAAAAAGTGGGATATTATGTTACGTTAATATTTGATCTTATCGTGTCTAGTCAAGAATATGACGGTAGTAACTCACATGGAGTAAAACGATAATAACCTTTATTTCTACGATAAAAGCATATTTCACATATCTAAAATAACAAAAAATATTAAGGAGGGGTTCAACTTACTTCTAATTCACTCTGTATACTAGTGTTATATAGTGAGAGAGAGAGAGAAAGAGAGAGAGAGAGAGAGAGAGGGGGAGGGAGGTAGAGAGAGAGAGGGAGGGAAATATATAGTATAGAGAGAGAGAGGGAGGGAGGAAGGGAGAGAGAGGGAGAAAGAGGGAGGGAGGGAGAGAGAGACAGAGAGAGAGAGGGAGGGAGGGAGATAGAGAGAGAGAGAGGGAGGATATATATAGTATAGAGAGAGAGAGGGAGGGAGGAAGGGAGAGAGGGGGGAAGGAGGGAGGGAGAGAGAGAGAGTGGGAGGGAAGGAGGGAGGGAGGGTAGAGAGAGAGAGAGAGAGACAGAGAGAGAGAGAGAGAGAGAGAGAGAGAGAGAGAGAGAGAGAGAGAGAGAGAGAGAGAGAGAGAGAGAGAGAGAGAGAGAGAGAGAGAGAGAGAGAGAGAGAGAGAGAGAGAGAGAGAGAGAGAGAGAGAGAGAGAGAGAGAGAGAGAGACCCATCCCCCCACCAAAGCTGGTAAGCGTGCCAACCGGGGGATGGCTCAAAACAAGTCGAGCGATGGGATCACGGGTGGCAGTTGGAGGGTCAAAATAATACTCGGCAGCTGAGCAAAACTAATTTATTTCCAATTAAACCAACAAATAATCAAAACTTGGCAGAAGGCCACAATAAATAGACGCAATTAGATAAATAACAATAAACACTAAAATTAACAAGATTCACCAAAGCTACAAAAACCACAACTCTACAAAAACCAAAATTAACAACTACATGGTGTATGGCCTATCTGCAGCCTAGCCAGAGACACCCCAAACGTAAGCAAATTTTAAGCCCCAAATAAAAGTGAAAATTTAGAAAACTTCTGGCAAACAACAATTAAACCGGCAATTTAGCCCAAATCCCATAATTCCACCGGGCCAGGGAGTAAGCCGGAATCCCTGGGCAGCTCCGAATTAGACGTAAATCAAAGCACAATAATCCCCTTTTGGTGAAAGTTTAAAAATTAAACAATTTAAAAGAAAATATAACACGGTACCGTTCGAGTAAAAATTCACTTCCAAACACCCCTAATACACTTAACAAAAATATAAATAACAATCTTCTTTCTTTTTTTTTTTTTAAACCCGTAAAAGTCCCCATGGCTGTTTCATAAACTTTTCAGTCTTTAGGCCTAGGCCTCAATGAATAGTTCGGCACCTTTTTTTTCTTTTTCTTTATATTTCACTTTTTTTCCTTGTGAATATCAACCATCAAAACCCCCAGCTCAGCCGCCGGGAAACAATGACATAGAACGCACTGACCTGAGGACAGAAGACTTATACCACCAAAGAAGTAGGGCGGGTAGCGGGCAACTCCAGGCTCCAACATGGTCCTCAGGCCAGGCTAGCAGTGCAGAAGGTAGACAATCCCCGTACGGCAGGCCGAGGGTAGAAGCGTCCTACTCGAGGACCCTGGACTGCAAGGTCAAACACAGCCATTAAACACAGTCCAGCCATCACAACAAAATATTACACATAACCACTAAATATAAGGGTGCATGATTTAACAAAACTGGACATGAAGAGCAAACAAGACAGTGAAAGATTAACTTTAGGCTATGAATAATTATGTTGGCAAACTCAGATTTAAAACCAATTTACAAATTTAACAAATTATAAAAGACGTAATTACGTATATGGAACTAAAAATGACAAACTGAAAACTAGGCTATGGATACATGAGCAATATGTTATACATGAAAATCAAACTAAAGATATGCTAGGTTATTGTCAATGAACAAAAATATGATATATCGGTAACTCCAACTGTAAAAAGGCTCAACAAAACATTATACAGAACTACTATTGACAATAAAGGCAGATATAAAAAGCATTAACGGTAATTAACGGTAAAAAGTAACATGGAGCACATGGCTCAAACCTAGGTTAACAAAACTAGACAAAGAAAATACAAATTTAACAAAACCCTGAAAACACAACTAAGCCCGATTAATATTTTCAATGAAACAAAAGTATTTTCACCAAAAGGGTGATTAGATATTAAAACTTACAGAATGAACACTTACGTTTTAGGAGCTCTAGCCTGGCATGGTAAGGAGGTTCGGCCGAGTAGAATTCTACTAGAACAATCTAGACTGATGGCCAACCTGACAGACGAAGGCCGGAACACGGAACGAACGGATCCGGGCCAACAGCCACCAAACTACGCGAATCGCAGGGCATGAGCGATCTCAGGCAGCCTGGCAGACAACGACGAAAAAAAACGAAATGTACCGGTCAAAAGACCCGGTACAACAGAGAGAGAGAGAGAGAGAGAGAGAGAGAGAGAGAGAGAGAGAGAGAGGGAGAGAGAGAGAGGGGGAGAGGGAGAGAGAGAGAGAGAGAGAGAGGGAGAGAGAGAGAGAGAGAGAGAGAGAGAGAGAGAGAGAGAGAGAGAGAGAGAGAGAGAGAGAGAGAGAGAGAGAGAGAGAGAGAGAGAGAGAGAGAGAGAGAGAGAGAGAGAGAGAGAGAGAGAGAGAGAGAGAGAGAGAGAGAGAGAGAGAGAGAGAGAGAGAGAGAGAGAGAGAGAGGAGAGAGAGAGAGAGAGAGAGAGAGAGAGAGAGAGAGAGAGAGAGAGAGAGAGAGAGAGAGAGAGAGAGAGAGAGAGAGAGAGAGAGAGAGAGAGAGAGAGAGAGAGAGAGAGAGAGAGAGAGAGAGAGAGAGAGAGAGAGAGAGAGAGAGAGAGAGAGAGAGAGAGAGAGAGAGAGAGAGAGAGAGAGAGAGAGAGAGAGAGAGAGAGAGAGAGAGAGAGAGAGAGAGAGAGAGAGAGAGAGAGAGAGAGAGAGAGAGAGAGAGAGAGAGAGAGAGAGAGAGAGAGAGAGAGAGAGAGAGAGAGAGAGAGAGAGAGAGAGAGAGAGAGAGAGAGAGAGAGAGAGAGAGAGAGAGAGAGAGAGAGAGAGAGAGAGAGAGAGAGAGAGAGAGAGAGAGAGAGAGAGAGAGAGAGAGAGAGAGAGAGAGAGAGAGAGAGAGAGAGAGAGAGAGAGAGAGAGAGAGAGAGAGAGAGAGAGAAGAGAGAGAGAGAGAGAGAGAGAGAGAGAGAGAGAGAGAGAGAGAGAGAGAGAGAGAGAGAGAGAGAGAGAGATCTGTCAATAGGTCTTAAAGGTCATGGGGTGAAGACCAGTTACAGCCTGTATGATAAATTAACACGTACTCAGATATATGAAGGGAAAGAATATTCAACGGATGAACAAATCGATTGGTATCGTTTTATTAAACAAAAAATCTTAATCACAGATTAAACGTATATAAGAAATACACTTCCATATTATTTCATATATTCCTCAGTTAACGTGAGTTTTTGTCAGTGGAACACAAGGCTACCACTCACTGTCAGTTGATATCGATCTGTTTTCAGTCATAACTGAGACAATAACTTTGATAAATGAGAACGCTTTACGTTTTTCTCTCTTTTAAGTTAGCAGCTGAGCCAATCAGTTGATCAAATGTTTTTATTTAGATGAAAATAAAATTACTGATATTCAACATATTGTTTTCTACTTTTCTATCAGAAAACTAACATTTCATTAACCAGCTGCAATCACTATGTTTTGAAAACTCGTTTCAAACTAAAATTTGTGTTACAACAATTCGTTATCTTTACTTTCTCATATTTTTACAATCCTACAATTCTAGATCTAACCATTTACTCACTGTATATAATTAAATAACTAAATGGTAACTTAAATGATAACACTGAAAAAAATCCAAACATATTTACATAAGAATATTTTCATATTGTTTACAAACAGCAAACTTTCAAAGCAGTCTGCAATGTAACTTTACTACCTATATTCTTATAGCTATTAGGATTAAGCATCACTGGGTAAAATACAAAAAACTGACATTTAGTATGTTTTAAGTAGCTTTACTGGCGTAATATAAAAATATATTCTTGTAATGTTATATCATCAGTATATAGTCTATAGAAACAAGAAGACTGTCCACTCGTATGGGTCCCATGAAACCGCTTATCTTGTTCGGTGCAGTTAGTTCATGTTCGGTCTTCACAGGTAGCGCCAGCGGTCTTCCTCTCTTTATCTTCCCTCGCCCCTCTCTCTGTCTCTCTCTCAGCACACGCTGAAGTGCCTTACAGTCGTCTGAACGTTTATTTGTAACCAATCACTCAGGGGCGTACCCGAAATCTTCAACTTTTTGAGCGAGCGAAGCGAGCATCTATTTCTACTCGTACATACGATCGCTCTGACGTTACTGACTTAATACGCACGTTCTCAGACAGACCACGTAACTGCTAGTTTAATGCAGTGCGATCATGTCACTACTGTTTTATTAAATATTCAATGATAATGCAACTAATGCCATTTCACTATGTATTTTATGGAGAATTTAATCATAGGGCATTTTAGTAATTATGAAATAATGAAATGAAAGAATGATTTATTCCTTCAAATAATACATAATTATGAACAAAAAATAACAACTCTCGGAATTAATGAACCATAGTTTTCCAGTAGTTGTGGTTGATGAATCCAGTCCATTTACATAATCAACAGATAAAAATGGCTCACTGTGGCATCTGCTTACATAGTAATAATGATATATTTACATATATACAGGAGTAATACTACAAAAGTAGACTAAAACATTTTTATATTTTAGACAAATACCTAAATATATCAAATATAATACACATAAAATTTGTCATATGTATTTAGAATAATATAGACAGAATTAAACAAAACAACGAACAAAAAACTATCAATCATCATACTTTAAAGAACAAACAACAGGAAAAACATCAAATGAAAAATAAATACAAATAGTTTTTTTAATTAGCATAATACGTGTTGGTACATATACAGTACTAGTGAAAGTGACACATAAAAAATGTATTACAATATAAGCACAAAATACACGAGTACTATGCTTTTTCTATGCTTGTATTGTGGTATATTTGTGTATTTTGTGCTTTTATTGTAATAAATTTGTGTTGTGTGATGTTTACTTGTACTGTAAAATAAATACCTATTTAGCACAGTATTTACATAAATATATAATCTGTTGAAATAGGTTAAATAATGAAAATCATATATGCTACTGAATACTACAATTATACATTACAACTGAATACTATCATTCAGTTATATTGTACACTGAACTCTTAAAAGGAAAAAATCGTTAAATTAACTACGTGAGAAAGTTAGAATACGAGAGTTCTTAACAGTAAAGCAGGGTTAAGTCGGCATTTCTTAGTTATTTACAAATTTATTAAATTTGATATGAGCAGAAATATACCATTCAATTCCCCCGAGCCTGTTTCATTGTAAGTTTAGTTCAGAAAGGATTTTATGCTTATTTTCAGTTAGAACGTCTTTACCGCAAGAGCCAAACATACGGAAAATGGTAACTAGGTTACTTTAAAGTGGATGAATAGGATGATATGGTTAGGTTAGGTTACAATTACATTTATTTGAACGTGACTTAATTGTTATTGGTAATTAAGTTGGTAAATAAGTTTTTTTAAATTAGTAAATAAGTAAAAAAGTTAAAAGTGACATTTTTAAATTTATAGTCCATTTTAAAATGTTTTCATCATCACAGTACCCCTTAGCTAGATGAAAATCTTTACCCTAAGTATAAGAATAATAAAAGTAATCCAACCTCTAGCCAGTTAAATCAAAACGCAAGAGTAAAAACAGTACACATCCGTTCGGATTAGTGCTAGAGAAAGAACGAAGGGCTAGGCGGATATGTATGAGTTGATATGGGGAGGGGGGAATCAATCAGTAATTCAGACCAATTGTTATTATTTGGTCAGAAAAAAAAGCAAATTATAGATATTGAGTAAAATTAAATCATTTATATAAACTATTTTTCATAAATCGACGGTTTCGTCTTAATTATTGATCAGGAAGATATGATCGTGACTTAAGTCACCCCTGTCAACGCCTACTTTCCGTTATATTGTAGGCCTGCTCGTTGTTTTTTCATTGAATAATTTTGGAGCAAATTTCCACAAAGAAACTTCTCATTGTAGAAAAGCCAGATTATATTGACCTAAATATATTCGGTAAAACAGTTGAAGTCATTAACCTAATAAAATAATGACCATTCATTCCCTTTATATATTTAATGTTTATCAGTACGTTTTAGTACAGTTTTTTTCACGTCACTTGCCAGTTTAAATAGGCCTACGTGAACTTTATAAACAAGTGAAGTACTGACCATTCCTCAGTTGCGGATTCGAACTTTGGAACATGCATTGTGCAGTCCTAACCTAACCTAAGACAATAGGCCACCACGACCATCTGTGTTTCTTTAAGATCAAAAGTAACACTTACAATTTTTTTTTTTTTTTTGGGTTCTAGCATTGTTTAATACAAATGCAACTTCACATATTATTTTTAACGATTATTATATAAGAATTGCTACATTATATCTAAGAATCCAATTTTATTAAATCAAAAAGGAAGTTTGGAATGTTGGAAAGTAACAGATAAAATATCGTGTAGAGTTAAAACTATCTGTAATACAAGATGATTCAATGAGATGTCCTCAACTCGGGATTGGTGGCTCATCTATTTCCACGTCACCCAACAATCCATCTTAGAAGTCAGCCACTGTCACTGAGCATTCCCGAGCTGATGATTCCACTAATGATTCCACTATAACATTTTGGGCTTTTGTCTTAGAGAATCATTTGTATTTCTACAAAGTAGCTTTATTCATTAAACCTGATAAATAATGTTTATTTTTAAAATGTTTATTTTAAAAAATGACGATGTTTTCGTTTTAATAACTATTTGAAAATTTGGATGGTTCTATTTAATTAAACTCGCTTTGCTCGTTGGGGGCTTCGCCCCCAAACCCCCTTGGGGTTCAGGCTAATTCGTTGAATATAAAAAGTTCACTGCTGATAATATTTCCCGTTAAAATGTTATTTATTTAACAGGACAAAACTTTATTTTTAAAAATCATGGTTTCTATACACTGTATACAAAATGTATTTTAAAAAATCATGGTTTTTATACGGAAAAAGTGATAGTAAAAAAAGTGATAGTGCATTATTAATAAAAAAAATAAATAAATAAAAAATAAAAAAAAAACATACGGAAAAAGTGATTTTAAAAGTAAGCTGTTAAAAAACTAAAGTTATTAATTGATTTCAGTTGCCTGTTAGTTAACCATTCGATCAACTGAAGCATGGTCCATCCAGTCTCGCTATGGGGAGGCCGGCAAACGTAGAGACCCATTTAAAAAATATTTAAATCCTCAAAAAGTATTGTTTGAAAGGTTAATTTAACTATTAATAGTATGTGTGTTTGCCTGTTAGTTAACCATTCGTTCAGTGAATGAATGGTATATCCAGTCGCGCCGCGGGGAGGCCGGCAAACGTAGAGACCATATTTACAATAGCTAAAATGTTGGGGAGTTTTATTTTAGGCAGGCCCCCTTGCCTACTGCCTAGTATTTACAATAGCTAAAATGTTGGGGAGTTTTTTTTAGGCAGGCCCCCTTGCCTACTGCCTAGTATTTACAATAGCTAAAATGTTGGGGAGTTTTATTTTAGGCAGGCCCCCTTGCCTACTGCCTAGTATTTACAATAGCTAAAATGTTGGGGAGTTTTATTTTAGGCAGGCCCCCTTGCCTACTGCCTAGTATTTACAATAGCTAAAATGTTGGGGAGTTTTATTTTAGGCAGGCCCCCTTGCCTACTGCCTGGTAAAGTACATTTTCGGGTTCGGTCAACTTACGACGGGGAATTTTTTAAAGCAGACCCCCTAGCTTACTGCCAATGACACAATCGGCGTTATAGAAGAAGGTCACCGTACACAATGTTTTTTGCGTAGGCGACCCCTTCAACGACTCTTCCAGGTTGGACAAGGACTACGATATGAGTAGGGCTTCACACATGTCCAGCTCTGCGTACAGCTGGCCATGTGTGAAGCAGTCCGTGCGAAGATCGACTCCGACGTACTCAATTGTTTGGCCTTGGCTCTTGTGGCCAGTCATTGAGTACGCTAACACGAGGGGAAATTGTCGACGACAGACACGAATCGGCGACCCTTCGGCCAACGCAAACCTAAAGGTGATTCGAGGAATACCGAAAGGTTGCGTGCCTCCGGGAAGTCTGACAGTGATTAGCCGTTTGGTAATCGCTGTCACAATGACTTTAGTGCCGTTAACGAGTCCATAGGCAATATTCAAATTCCTCATGATAAGGCATACGGAGCCAACCTTAAGTCGCAGGACATGATCTGGTACGCCTTTGCCAGTGGCTTGATGTAATAGCTGTACATCCACGACCATATCATCTTCGTTTTCCTTGTCCATAGTGTCAGCACTTATCAACTCATGAAGTTGGCCATCCAACGAGTTCAAGATTTGATCATTGATCTCTTTGACGTTCACGTTCATGGTTGAAAGTATCGCTCTTCTCGCACATTGATCGGGGTCACAGAGAATTTGGGGTGGAAAAACCTCACCGATCAAGTCTGTTATGGTCGTGAGATATCTTAGCCCAAGAAGAGGAATAAGGTCCTCACAATCACGGCCTTCTCCAAACATCTTGGATGGAATAGCTCCGTTGCCTACTCCAAGGAGGAATTTGGAATAGTCAAGGGAGCTAGTCGTTCTGTGTGGAGTCGTCAGGGAGAACACTTTAAAAAGTCGCCAAAGGTATGATGCTCGAAGTGAAACACAAGCAATATCACACAATGTGCGAGCTTTTTCAACAACGGGTGCTATTTGCTCCTAAAAATATAAACCTTCTTTTTCAAGAGTATACTTATCATGCATTTCCAGGACTATACAATAGAGCAATAGCTTCTATATGAATACTGCAAATGTTATGTTACCACATAGTTTATTTTCTTTTGTTTATATTTGATAGATATTCTCAATAATTGTTTTTATTCATATGTAGTCTGTTAATTGTTGATCCCCTTACAATTGTTTGTGATAAAAAACCATTTCAATCTAATATATTAACTGAATATTAATTATTTATAATGATATTATATATCAGAGTTTGGATTATTATTTCTTCTCTACCTGAGAGATTATTGTAGATTGTTTTATTGTATGTAATTTTCACAATTTATTGTTTTTGTTAATCACTTGTCCTATTTATATAAAATCAGTGGTATAATTTATGAAATATGGTTATTTTTTATATTGCTTTAACATACCAGATCAAAGGTTTTCCATTTCACAATGTTCAAATTATTGTAGTTATTATACTTATAAAAATAAAAAAGAACATTATTACAGTGATTAAAATTTGAAAAATAGTCTAGATTTTCTCTCAAATAACCATAATCAAAAAAAGAGTTTTTATCATAACTGGAAATGTTATAAATTCTGTATTCTCTAATAAATAATAACAATAATAAAAATGTAAATTTATCATATTATTATTTTGAGATGTTTATATTAATAAACCTGATAGATTACGTTTTTTATTCAGTAGTATATAGTTCTAAAAAAATAAATCTTATATGATTAAAACAATGAGAATATTTTATATAATATAACTGAGTCACTGAATCATATAGATAACTGAAAAGATTCAATGAACCAATCAAAATAGCAGTGGAGTCGAGGCTGTGGTAAAGGAGGATATCACCCAAATTGAGAATCCTCCTGTCACAACTTTCACTTCAGGGCTGACATTTTGTCAAAGTCACGTCCCATTTCGAATATCAAACAACTTTGACAGTTACATTTAACTCATTTGGTGATACTCGTGTGGCTAGTAACTGAACATTTTACTGTTTCATATAAAACAGTTTTTTATATTAAAAGCCAAGACATTACATTTATTAAAAAATAATCGTATTGACACAAAATGTTTCTATTTTTAGTTAACATTTATGTTGACTATGTTTTTAATAACTCCCTTTATTGCTTAATTTTAAGATTTATCCTTTTACCATTTTTGTTTGTGATTTTTATTTCAGTGCTATATCACAATAACAGTTAAAATATTGCATGCTGTATCAGAACACCCTCTATTTTACAGTACTGGTTTATTTCCATTCTGTCTCTTTTACCAACATAATTCAAGCTTAGACTAAATTTATTTATGACTTTTTCAAACTCTAAACAGCTTTATTATTACTTTGTAATTTAATAATACGCAATTAAATAAATTTATTTACATAAAAAATAAAAGTAACTTTACTCTTGACAGTTCACTTTTTTAACTACAACTTAATATTCGTAATTATGGTGAAATAATTCTCTATCTAACTTACCCGTACCATTCTATACCACTGTTACAAAGGTGGGTGTGTGGATCAATACAATTGTACGTGTATGGGTGGGTGGGTGGGTCTATCGGTATGTTTGGGATCATAATGATGATGAATACATATTATATTTGATTAATTATCGGTTCAAACGGAGCGTAAGATAGTTGAAAACATCATTTTAGTGATATTTTAAGTTAGCGCTAGTGAAATAATTTAATTTTTTTAAACAAAATACCTACTTTTCAATATTTTAAGTTAGCGCTAGTGAAATGATTTAATTTTTTTAAACAAAAATACCTACTTTTCAATTTTTTAACCTATTCATTCTACCGAAGTAAATTCATTTATTAAGGAATTAATCTTATCTCATTGATTTATTATAAACTCAATTAATTCATTGCCAAATAGCTAAATATTTTTTTATCAACATGGCCTCATTGAAATATTTGTATTTATGAGTATAAAAATGCTAACGATGATGTAGTACAAACATTTAATGGGATTAAGATACTCTGAAAACACTAAAAAGTGTTCTTTTAGCAAATACTGGCCAGACAGTTAATTGTAGATGTTCTCCTTCACATTTTACTTCTCAGAAGTGTTATTTGCTCGTGTGTTTCTCTCTCGAAACTTTCCGGAGAGTCAAGAACTTAAAGAATTGTACAAACTCGTATTATTGATTTTAGCATATCACAACTGCCACAGTAAATAACATCTTATTTACAAGCAAAGGTAATTTTAATTTTGCATTTTAAAAACAATTAACAAAAATCTGAAAATGATACAATTAAGTTAATTTGAACAATGCCTCATTAGTGACAGTATAATTGAATTTTTTTGACGATTTTATAAATAAGTAGCTATGAAATATCTACATGGTTAACACAATAAATTTAATATGTATATTCATTTTTCTACCAATTTTTATAGCAGTCATTTTCTTTTTAACAAATAAATTATTTGTGATTGTATTATTTATATATTTAACCCGTTTGAAATCTTTAAGAAAGAAATCGGTATCAATGTCTAATAAGATTGATTACTTGATCAAAAAGTTTATTGAAAATATTCTACACACAATGATGCAGTCTATCTGACCTGTAAAACAATTTCGAATAATTTTAATGAACTTATTACCTTCTAAGTCAACTTCTACTTGTAATTTATCCACACAAAAATTAAAAGATGGTTTAAAACGTTTTCATCAACGTTTCGTTGTTTCAAAGAACAGATGAAGTGGATTGTAGAGCTAAAAATAAACGAATAATATTAAGGTATTTGAACATGATTAGAATACAAATTATTAAATTACTTTGATAAATGAATTAATGAAACTATACCTTTATGTTCTATTCTAATTTATACAAATAATGAGGTTAAGGCTTCTAAGCCCTCTTTAACACCCGAAAACATTAGTGTTTACAAACACAATATATAATTTTCAAAATAGGATATTAAACTTTTGAACAAATTAGAGTTTCTTGCAGTTTTACTCGATTAATTTTCATTAATATTTGATGTATTTGTAAAATTTAGTAAAATATAAAATCAATCGTCAGTTGGAAATGTTTTCAATTATCTTTCAATCATTTTGAAAGCTCTAATGCATGTCATAACCGGGGTCTTCTACTGACATATTTGATACATGTCAGTAGCACAATGACAGTTCTGTAAATATGACACTGGCAGTAGAGATGGTTCTCCGAATAGATCCAGTGATTACTTTGGCTAATTGTTCATAATTTTAGGGACTTAGTAGAATAATGAATAAAAGATTGTTGAGGTTGTCAAAATAACTGTCAATTGCACAAAAATCATCCTAGTATTTTAACTGGACAGAGAAAATAACGAGCAATCAAATATATTCTAAAAATATATCTGAATAACAGTGCTTATGATTTCAATGATGAAAGTTTGTTTATTTGAATAAAACTATTTATTTCGTCTTCTTCGTAACTAGGATGCAACTTTTATTTTTAAGTTTTCATAAGTATATATATTTATTATTTAAGACGACTTTCTCAATTTTTTTCTTTCAAACTATTAGGAATATGTCTGGATTGTTGAAAAAAGTATTTTTCCTGTCCACTACTGCCCTGTTTTTTTCGGAAAGAGTGCTTCCCGTTTGGCAGGTAAGGGTTTAATATCTCCCTAACTTCAGATTCTTCCAGGGAAAACTTCAAATTCCCAAATATTTCCTGTTCAACACGCTCAAAGGACTTCTGTTACTACAATTAGACCGGATATATTGCGACTTGTATGTTATATTTAGTGCATATAGAGGTTTCAGCAATGGAGGGGAGTCGTTTCACTCCTTCACTACTATAAATCACGGGTGGACTAACTTCCTCCTTCAAGACGGTGTTTAGTTTTAAAAACATAACTGTGATGATTTGTACAAATTTGTGTTATTGCTAATAATTATTTTAATTATTTTTCATTATGATATTATTATTATTAATTTTATTTGAATATAAAATAATGATTTAATTTAGTAATTCTGATCTTGATTCGTTAGAGTTGATCAAACCAATCGATGGTCATTGCTGCTGATGACGTAATGGGCTACCAGCACACGGCCAACCGTCTAACTAGTTTCCATAATTTGCCATTAATTAGAATGGCACACTAAGGTAAGAGTAGTTCTTTTTCTCACTTCCACTACCCAGTGCATCCCTCGTGCTTAAGTGCTTTCTACAATGCTATCTACAGTGTTTTCTTCACAATCTAGTGGCCTGTCTATACAGGATTGTCTGAATTATCCAGCAAACTATTTTAAGTTACAAATAGTAATGAATTACATGGATGGAAGTTAGTGTAGCTCACATTAGTAATGTGCAAGTTGATAGTGATTACGCTTGTGTTTTGTTTACACCTCAGAGGTTCCCTTGAGCATTACACAAACTTAATTTTTTAATTGTTAAATATGAAGTAAATGTTTATGGTAAACCGTTATTGATGAAAGAATATTTTTAATATACAAACAATTTAAAAAGCTAGTAACATTTTTATAGTTGAGTTTTTATGCAAAAAAACATTTATTGTTGAGACAGTGGGATGCAATTGGTTTTCGGTGAAATTATTTTCAATTTCATAATGAAAATTAGTTAATGCACCTTAACTTGAGACAGGATAAATATATAACAAAATGTTTAATCACTACATTAGAACTTGTGGCCTTATGAAATGGTGAATTTAGATGATTTTAAATCAGTGTTAAGAAAAACCCATTTGAAGTACAAGTTTAATTTTTTATAACTACGTTTTTTACACATATCTGAAGGGATTTAGATGGTTTTAAACTTTTTTTAATGTAAAAATATTTATAATTTAGAAGGTGAAAAATACACTTTTTTACCATTAAAATTATAAATATGTGTACATCTTTTAAATGAAAAACTTCTTATCTTCAGTTATGTGTAACAAACTTATTTATAAAAAATTTAATTTTTACTTCGAACGGTTTTGTCTTAATGCTGATTTGAAATCAGCTAGATTTGCCTCTTCAGAAGGCCACAAGTTCTAATGCAGTGGTTAAAAATGTTTTTTCTTTATGTCTCGAGGGAAGGTACAATAACTAATTTTTATAACAAAATTGGAAATAATTAACTCACCGAAAACCGATTTCACCACGTTAACAGGTACAAACTAGTGTTATCCCTTTAAAATATTTAATTTATCTTTCAATTAATTATTTCACATTAAAAGTTTTATTGTTAACACTGACATATTACCAGTTGTCAGCTAATTAGTGATTACTTTGTAAGAAAACTTATTTATATAGGCCCCAACGTTATCCAACGAGATTTTACGTGTTTATAAAAACAGGTTTTTTTTTATTGATTAAATTTATTAATATGATGCCAATGCTTTATATGATCGCACCAAAATAAATGTATAGAATAGAAAATTTTTTTATACCCAGAATATAAGTTATTTTTTAATAGACCATTTTTAAAACTTGGCATACACTAGCAGTGGAAAATATTTTATTCTTAACAAATTCCTTAAACTTATTACCCAAAAAACAGCATTTGGACCTTATTATTTATGTCGATATGATACGAATAAATATTACTTACTTATTATTTATTTTCCTAACAAAATCATTTTTAGATAATAACGTTTCAGCTCAACATTGTTTTTGTTTTATGTAGTATACTATCTTTAACTCGCAAAACATAAATTAGAGTTGGATAAAAACGTACGTTCTACTACGGTTAACTTTCCACACTCGTTTTCATTAGTTCCAGTAGAAGAAGAAAGCGTCTGGAGTAAGAACTTCCAAGGAGGTTACAACTTATTAATCCACTCCAGCCAACAACTCTTCACTCTGATGAAATTTCAAGGAGCTTAAACACGTTATAAATTTCTATTTCATTCCTATAGTTGAAGAGGTCTAGCTTTAAGAGGGTTTATTAGTCGATTTTCTAAATATTAGTAGACTGTAGCTTAGATCGTGTTGATGAGGTTATATTATTTATTTTTTTTTTACAAATTTATCGACGCTTCACTCCATTCTTAAACGTTTAACTGTCTAATTAAACTCAAATGTTGAGTGTAGTTTCATCTTATGACGATTATGTAAAATAGAGCCTAGACAATTGGTGGATAGTCAATAAATAAAGTCCCTTAATTTTTATTAAGTTCAACCCCCTCCCCCCCGTTCATCCAGTTTCTAAAATTCTAATTTATACTGGTTAGTTTTGTCCTCAATCAGACAATGATTGATGTACACAATATTTGTTACAGAGAAACTGAGCTTACAGTGAGGGATGACTCATTAATCTCAATTGGATGTTGGAGACATACTAATTAAATCATCCTAGGTAACAATTTGCATTTCACACCCAACTTCCTACAACAGAACAGCTGATACATTTATCACCTGCCGCTACAATCACCGGTGACTACGTTTGTGACTGTGTATCACTACTATCAATCTTTCAGTCATCTGTTGTAATTGATACAAATAAATGTTTCGATATGAAAAGCAAATAGATCCACTAATATCATATGTATATGCAGCTACAGACATACATTTAAATCTTCATAAATAGATTTTTTTCTGAAGTATGAATCCACTAACTTATATTTTTTGTAATATATCAAGCCATATTAACATTCTGAAACAAAATATTTACGAAAGATATTCCTTCATTTTTCTCTTGGCCCAATTAAGATAGTAGTTTGTCTAATTATTTTATATTCTTTTGTGACGTCAACATTTTCAGCACCGGAGATTGTGCGAAAATTGTATTAAATATTATGCTAAAACAATTCTTAAAATTAAGTAGTTTTCACGTCTAAACATAAACTATTTCATTTAAAGTGTAATGTCATTATGTCTGCCAGAACTAAATGTAACGTCGCAACAGGGAACAGTTAATTATTCAAGCCCAATACGAGATTTGCAAATCTGGTAAGTGGTGCATACAAATCTCTGTCAACTGAAAACCAGCGGTTGGATAAAGTTGGGAAACAGTCAGCCCAGATGAGCTGCAGTAATATATTCTTCTTACTAATGGCTATTTAACTGAAATTGGAATTAAATTTTTAAAATATCACTATTAGAAGGTAGATTAGTGTAAATATTGTGGGGATAAAATAAAGGTGATATAATATTTTAATATGTATTTGTTGAATATTTTTTTCCCTTATATTTGTTTAAGATACACATTTGGTGTCTAAAAATCTTAATCCAAAGACTATTAAATTGCCAAATACAATTTAATAAGCATTTAAGATTTTATTTTTTATTAACATGCAAAAGTTATGCAACTAAAATATCATATATTTTTATTTATTTATTTTATTTTTTTTTTTTTAATTTGAAAGTATTTTACTTGACACCCATACTAAAAAATTAAGTTTGAGATACTGAAATAATCACTACTTAGAAAAACTTCTTCGATTATGCCTCAGTCAGCATTAAATACAAAAGCAAAAACTACGATCGTAAAGGAGAAGTCTGTTTTAGGTCATAAATTTGTTAAAAATACAAAAAAAATATAAAATAAATGGTTGAACATTTCAAAATAACTCCTTATCCAAAGTCTAAGAGACATTGATTATATGGACACTGGATGTATTATTTTATGTGTGGGTAAATTACGAAATAGTTTTTACATGAAAATACATATATATTCTTCTTAAAATAAAAAACTAATTCAATGAATATAAAATACAGAACTTAATTATTTAGTTATACTGAACTATAAAATAACAATTAATTTAAGTTTATAAAATATAAAATTTAAAAAGCATGACATATTATTAGGAAATGTATTTTCATTATTTACAAATATACATATCATTCAAAACGGGTACTTTCATTTAAAGTAGAAAAAATATATTTATATTTCTAATCTTTTTAAAAGTACAGAGCGTAAGTACGTGGTAATAGAGCAATTACTGAGCCAAAATTTGTTTAAAAAATAAACAAATTTCTTTGTTGCATTAAAAAATTAAATATTTGCATTGTATTGGTACAAAGTCAATATCAAAATTATTATATAATGATCTATGTTTGTAATGAATAGAAAAGAATTATAAAGATAAATTTGGACTATTTTTTCTTATATCATAGAAAATTAAAACACTTAAGCTAGGTTTCATGATTTTTTTCATTGCAAGGGACTAATGCGGAAATCTACTATTTTTTATTAATTTATTCCTGACATTAAGCTATATTATCTCTACGTGAATAAAATTTTATACGTACTAAGGATTTTTGTCTAATGGCAATATGACAAAAATAACACTATTTTTAACTACCAAGTCTTGTGTCATAAGATATATTTTTTCACATCATTTTACATAGTAAGGAGGCCTGAGGTAAGACAGTTATTTTGAAATCGGTTAGAAAATATACCTTAAAAAGTAATATAAAAATGAAGATCAAGTTGTGATTTGACAATTAAAAAAAATCATAATAAAAATAAACGTTAGTCATTACAGATTCGTATAGAATTATGTAAAATAATTAAAAAAATAAAACACACTATATTTGAGATTCTAAGCCATTTCAGTAATGAAATGGCTTCGTTACGGAGAACACGGTAATTAACCATTTAGAACACCAAGTTACAATACCTCTTTGTTTCAAATTAAACTGTATTTTTCTCTCATTCACGAGCATATTTTCTGCGTTTTCAGTAACCTACTTTTTTGTACAATAACTAATATATTTAATAAATTAAAAACATTTGCTCACAATATAAATGCAAAACTACTTAAATACTTTATTTGCGTATAACGAGGTTAGGTTAGGTTAGGTTAGGTTAGGTTAGGCTACGTATAGTTTTTTTACGTAAACACAATAGTTGCTCAAAAATACGTAAATACTAATAAAGATTGGTTGTTTATTATGGTTTAAAGCAAGTTTTTTTTTTTATTTTTTCTTTGTAACAGAAACATTAAGGTTTTCTACTTACATGGGAGTGAATGGGTAGATCATTTATAACTAACTTCCGACGAACAGTGCTCGATGTTGCTTGTGATAACATCAGAATCAAGGCCGTTGGTATTACTTTAAGAGTATAACAGTTAATGGGAGGGGGGTGAAAAGATCGGTTACCTAAACTCGTTATAAGAGAATGTATTATTACCTACCAGGAAACAAAAGGGCTCCCCAATCCACCCCTAAATATACATTGTTATTGAACCAACTAACCCCACCCCTACATGTACATATTTACATACAAAGAGTATGTGTTAGGCAAATATAGACGCGTTATAAACTCTTCTTTTTTAAGTATCCTTAGCCACTTACTTTAAGGTTCTTAAATCTATTGATTGAAAATGTTTTCTGTTTACTTTATGACCGTTCTAATGGCAAAACCACCGTAATAAATAGTTTTTATATAGGTTTTATATATATAGTAATCTATGTAAAATTTTTTAACGGTTTAATATAGTTATATATATATTAAACCGGATAGTGTAAATTATTTATATATTACGACAAGAATTTTAACTCAAAATTATTTCTAACACACCGATTTCTATAGTGGTTATATTTTTCAATCGGATACAGCAACATAAAAAGTAACTTTCTCTTTCCATTTTTTTTCCATGCGGTAGTGCAATGGATTCAGCTTTTTCTATCTTGCTGAATGATCCTGATGGAAGTATAGTGAGTTAACCAGCTGAGATGTGATAGACTGCTGAATTTTCTAGTACTTGTAACGTTAATTTAATCTTAATTTGTAAATCTGTTTTGTTTTGTTTTGGTGTGTTTTGGGTAGTTCACGTCGGGTTGGCAGTGTGAGTTTTTAGGTGACTTTTCTCTAGTTGAATGTCTTTAGTCATACCTAATTTAATAGTAAATGTAGCCATTTTTTCATTGTGGATTAAAAATTTGTAAGCTCTAATCAAAATATAATTTTTAAAAGAATTGTACTTACGTTTTAGTTCAAATACCTTTTCGATATAGTAGATAAGAAGCGATAATGTGCATCAATCGAATTATTCTATATTAATAAATAAACTTGACATTTGAAAAAAAAAGTTTTTAACATTTACTTTGTAGGTAAATACATAAAATGTTAAATATGAAATGTTGCCTAATATGAAAGGTTTGAAATATATAGTGTCTCAGTTTATGAAAGTAAACTGAAGACCATATGTAATTACGAATTATTGGGCAAATATTTTGCAACACTATCAGGCAGTGTGCAGATAACCCAGCCAAAGTGCTCACTCGACATGTCACATGCAGATTGGAGTGTGTATTTGCATGTTTGGAATTTAACTGCCAGAAGTACGCCATCACTCAACTTAACCACGCAGTTTTAAAGCATTAAATAAAATACAGATCTATCAATAATTTAATGATTTTAGAGGGTCTAGAATTTGTTATGGCAATCTATATTAGATTTGCTTGTATATGTTATAACCAAAAAATGTAAAAAACTACGAATAATCAATATCAATTAGTTTCTGATATCACTGAGTATAAACAGCATTATCAATAAAAATGTTTTGTCTAAGGATAGGCCGATCTCCTTTTCAACCTTCCTTTTTCCATTCTCCATGAATTATTGATCTGTTGGGTTTTGTTCAAAGGATTCAAGTCAAATGATGTAAATTACCAGTTTGATATCAGACTGCTATTCTGAAATAAATGGTTATATAACAGTTTTAACTATTTCGCTTTTGTATAAAAGAAGAATGATAATTTAAGTTTTTTTTGTATGGTTAAAATGGAAGAATTTTGAAATTGAACAACATATTTCCCAACTTAAGTTTTAGCAATAAATTGTTTTACTAAAAATGTTTATGTTTTACCGAGTTATTCCTTTCTTCCATTCACTGGTTCAATTGTAAACACAATGGTATTATTATTATTATTATTGCTTACACCGTAATTAATTACTATGTAAACATTGCTGAAGTTAACTGAAGACAACAGCCTATCGAGAATCAGCAGAGTTAGGTTAAAAAGGATATCGGCCTCGTCATTTAGAATAAATATACTTGAAAAAGTGTGCTCAGCAACCATAACGGACTGCATAGTACAACGATCACAGAATACTGTCTCAACGTTTAATGAAGCTGTCAATATGCGTGTTAAAGTGGAAGAATGTCAATTTACTTGAACAATTATAGGGGCTGTTGTCTTTTGTATACTACGATTCAGAAGTTGGACTAAACAAAACATTTCAACAAACTTTATTCCTTAATACACCCCCACTAACTAATTCAATTAATAAAGTTTAGATAAATTTATTTTTAGGTGCCAATATTTTAATATCACACAAAATTATATTGTTAAACATAATAATTATGAGTTTATTAAGAGTTACAATTATTATTTTTAATTTGTAGAGGCTGCAGGATAGCTATAAATAGCATTTTAACGTAATTTCAGTGTGTATTTAGAATTTTTTTCAATACATATGTCTAAACATTAAAATGTAAAATAATTATATATTTATTTATAACTTTTAATAACTGTAGTGATACAAGGTGTTTTTGTCAGGAGATGTATACGATTATACCACAAAAAGAACGAATGAGAAATTTAGTAAAGAGATAGTGATGCTTGTAAAGCACGCTTTCAGCTTTGACTGCCAAAGCGTGAAGCTTGCTTGATTAGACGCTGCATTGTGAATGGACGTTGCGTTGTGATATTTTACATAATCGTATTTGCTTAAGAATGGTATTATTGTTGTTTTAGTTTAGTTAAATATTTTAGTTACCTTTTCAGGTTAACAGCTTAACTGAAAATCGCAGTTTGTAGATTTGTACTAAATTACTATACATGATTACGGTACATGATTGCATAATTTTTAGCTCCGATGGCAGGGTAATATTGAAATAGTTTCCGATAAACTATTTATATATAAAACTAAATATAGTATAGCTAAAATAAGAGAAAGGGAGTATAATTAAAATATGTTTTATTATTACTTTTAAACTGTTATGATAATGGGAAATATACTATCCTAATTTGACCAGTACAAAATTATTTATAAATTTATTTTTCCATATCATCATAAAATTAATATGCACCCTTACATACTCAGAAGAAGTAAAATAATGTACTTAATTATGTTCCGTCAGTTAATATAGTTAAACTGGTCAAAGTTTAGCGTCAAATAATAAATCATTATTATTACAAGATCCATCTTATGGTGAAGTTAATGTCGATATATAATTGGGCCGGACAGATTGCAACCTGCGCGCGTGTTATAATAAGCCCATACAGTATAGAGATTCCAGCAGCGGAAGGAAAGTGTTCCACCACTCTGCCTCCGTTCACCACAGGCGCTACTAACTTCTTCAAGCTCCGTTCACTGTCCAACTTCCGCAACAATGTTTAGTTGTAAAAAATAATTGAGATGAACTGTGAAATTGTCCTATCTATTAGTTACATCATTATTCATTGCGTTATTGTTATTAGTAATGGTTATTTGTATATAGTTGCCGCTGCTGATTACGTAGTAGGCGGGGCTTGCTTATACGTCACTAGCAAGTGGCCTGCTGTCCAACTAGTTTCCATGACAGCATTAAAATGGAATCACAAGGTGGGGGAAGAGTAGGCCACTCTCTCACTTCCAACACTCAGTGCATCTCTCTCACACCGGTACTTTCAGTAAGTCGCAAAATAAGTGGCCTATCATTTAGTAGGATTTAATAAAACATTCGACTGTAAAACGTTAGTGCTAAACTAAATTTCATTTGAAAACCCTTGCTATATGTTAGTTCCGAGTTCATTAAGGATCATAATATTAAGCGTTACTTTTGCAGTTGAACCAAAATTGGCCATTGTTTAAATTATCTGTAATATAGGCTGTTAGGTTATTGTATTTTTATAATATATGCATGCATCAGTTTCCTATTATTCATAAGTTCAAACGTTTAGTTAACCTATACTTTATGTGACTATCACCATAAGAATTTTATTTGATAGTGATAAAAATATATATATTCGTATCAATTATTAAATTTTAACTATTTCTTTTAGCTTTGCAATAAGGATTAGTTAGTTTTATTATTGCTTATTCTATTTAATTATTTATTATTAAGCTTTGCCACTATTTTAAAGATAAGAACTCCTCGTACACAGGCAGACCATACTGGTTCATGAGGGAAGTGTTTCCTTGGATATTCCAGGTCCAGATAACTATTATTATCAATGTAGAATTCTTGCAAAGGATGCTAAAAAATATTTACCTAGTGTGAAGAAAAAATACCCCTAATGAGAACGTTGTAGTGGTTAAAATAATTTAGACGCCAATATCTCCATTACCAGACTTTTAGTGAAGGTTATAGATATTAAGAATTTATTTTGAATATAATTTTTATTTCACCCTATGTTCTCTGAGTTTTTAAGAGATATAAATCTAATGTTTGTTTATAATTAAAATTATATAATGTTTGATATTAGCAGGTACAATATCATACTCGTATGTACAATTTCCGGACGAACTCGAAAAATTATAGTTAATAAATTTGTTCTTTTTTTAGGTCTGTTGATAAGTTTTCTTAAACACCCCCCTGATAAGTAGTTTGAATAGAAAACCAAATATTTTAACTATTACTGATTCTATTGCTTGTATTATATTCAATAATGTTTCTGATTAATACTTAATGAAAATTTATGTTGGATAGTAACTAGAGCATTAAATTTTAAATTAAATATGGAGAAATGGAGTGCAAAATCTTCTGATTGAGGATTCCAACGTTTGAGAGAATTTATGAAAACCAATTCCTAATATTCTTTATAGCACAAAGTCCTGTTTGCTGAAAGAATGTTGTTTAATTTATTTTCATTTCTATACAAAGCAATTTAACTAAACCAATACAGTATTTTTATAGATTAATTTTAGTTCTGTATTTATCTTTTATCATCCCTTAACGATTTTTTAATATGGTAGTTACGAGTAGGCATATTTTTATTTATTATAATTTTAAATTATTGCAGTAGAACCCAAATGGCTGACCAGCAATGGCGTTGTTTGCTGCTTTAGGCTTTTTTTGTTTTATATCTGCTTACTGGCAACATTCTGACAAATACGGTTTTTTCTATTTACACCAGTGTCATTTTAAACTTAGTCTACAAACGTCCTCAAGGATTACGTTCCAAACCTCTCAAGCTAACGTTAAATGGACTTCCCGGGGTATGAACTCGTGAATCTCTGCATATAAAGCAGAAGTGCTGACCACTGAGCTAATATACAGGTAACATATTATTTTGTGTGTTTCTGTGTGGTTAACAACTGGTTATTTACTGAGTTTCTGATCAAATTAGCCTACTACACAATCGAAATTATTCTGAACTCGAATTAAACCTGTTCAGTGTAATTTAAGTCAGGCATAAAAATAAATATTACCATTGAATATAGAAACAATAAGAATGTCCACTCATATGAATCCCGTGAAGCCAGATTTCCTGTTAGGTGGTATTAGTTCATATTCGACTGTCACAGGTAGCGCCAGCGGTCTCCCTCTGTGTCTCTTCATCCCTATCTCTGTCTCTCTCCAGCACACACTGAAGTGACTAATAGCTGAGCTAAAAGTACGCCAAATAGCCGTCTGAGTGTTTATTTGAAACCAATCATCGTTAGATAGCAGCACAGAAGCTCTTCTACAGCTTATGCATTGCCTTGGACAGCGGTTTGTTTCTATCTATCTATTAGTGTTATTATATATATATATATATATATATATATATATATATATATATATATATATATATATATATATATATATATAATATATATATATTATATATATGTTATTATATATATATTATATATATAAAATAACACTAATAGATAGATAGAAACAAACCGCTGTCCAAGGCAATGCATAAGCTGTAGAAGAGCTTCTGTGCTGCTATCTAACGATGATTGGTTAGATAGTAACTATATACTTATAGTTACTATCTTTATATATATATCTTATATATATATATAACTTAAACTAGCGTTTACAGTTTGGGAGAGGGGAGAGATAGATCTGAGGTACTAATTGAACGTCATCGTTAGTAATTATTAATTAATTATTAATAATGATAACCACCGGCTGTTCATTTGTCATTAGGCTATTAACTAATAACACTTTCTAAAGAATAGTCGGCCTTAGTTTGTAACAATGACTACATTCGCTCATCTACACTCATAACACTCATTCGAAATCCATATTCGCCTATATCTTGACGATCGGCATCTTAAGAATAAATAGATAAGCCAAACACTGACAGAGAACTTTGGGTTCACCTGATTGACAATAGGAGAAATGTATCTGGTTTTCTGGCTGAAAGCATTAACTACCAACATGGAAACTAATTGTCAATGCATTTATTGTTTCCTGCTTATTCACTTATATCTAATGAGAATCAGTTTCAAATAGTTTCCCGGACGACTGTTTGGCGTACTATTAACTCAGCTTAGTAACTTCAGTGTGTGCTGGAGAGAGACAGAGATAGGGATGAAGAGACAGAGAGGGAGACCGCTAGCGCTACCTGTAAAATTGAATATGAACTAATACTGACAGAAATGCAGTTTGTTGGGATGACTCTGCTGCTGTCAGACTATCCTGCGTGACCTCATAGCTGTGTGTTTAACATATTTATAAACACATCGAGAGTGTTCACATGTATAGTGTTTATACATCGATGAGCTGTGTGACACTGTGTCATAAATTCATCTATCTACTCATTTTTTCCAGTGGCCTTAACCAGAGGGTTCTGACGTTATAGCAAGACAGCGGCATCGAGTAACATTGCCTGTGGCTGTTCCTTGGACGGGTGGATGGTGAGGGGCCAACTTCGCAGCCCGCTCACTCGGTCACTGAGGGTGGTTAGGAGGTCACCTTTACTCAGGGTAAACGTCAGAGAGAGCTTCTTAGTCCTAACTTCACCAGGTAAAATAAAACGTCCTTCAACTTTATTTAGCAAACTGTGACTAGTTTCAGAATAGTTTTTAAGATCTAATCGTTTTGTTTTAGAATAGTTTTTATATCCCATATCTGTAACTGAAAACTTGTTCTAAATTGTTATGTTTGAACGAGATTGTAATACGAGGTAATTTGTAATTTAAGACCAAGGATTTAATAACCTACTGCAACACTCTTTACGAAGTACATTCCGGCAACCACTATATAATTAGTTTATTTAAATGCAGATGATAAGAGACAAGAGTGTAACTGCAGTGCATTTAGACTTCAAAACTTAGACAAAGGAAGCTAAACATAGAAGTTGAGGGTGTTCAGAGTTGTATCATGACTTGGGGCTGTTCCACGCTGATCTTTGAACTCAAATAAATTATCTCTGACTTGTTGAAAATGTTTTAGTCACTAAAATAATTCCCTAAAGCCTATTTTAAGTGCTTATAATATCAAGGAAATCATTAAAATGATTATTTACTATAAATTAATATACTTAAATTAATAATAATTATAACAATATTTTTAAAATGAGTCAAAATACCAATCAAAACCAAGCGGGGACCTTTGAAAATAATTTGATTTTTAAATATCTTCCTTATCTTTACAAATCTCGTTTGCTTTATTTTATGACAAATATGTAGCTTGAATAACCATTATGTTGGTATCCCTCCTAAAATAAAAACACGTTTGAATCCGTCATCACTTTGTATGACTGTGCACTCCAAACATGACATTTAATACCAGGTAAAAATGACTTTTACACGGCTAATATATGAGATGGAAGAACCATCTAGAATGTGGCACATAGGATATCCTCTTTTATCAAGTGTACAAACCAACAATTTCACTATACGCTACAATAGGCTAATTAAAAAAAAAATAACAAACATGCAGCTTAAAATGGAATATCCCATAAATGTAATAAAATGAATACATCGTGTTCTATTCCAGATACCTCGTGAATCAGTACTATTCCAGATATGAACACTTAATGTATTATTTATTCTTCTAATTATAGTAATTCACAAACAAACAAAATAATGGCCTTTTCCAGTGGCCATCAGTGAAGGGTCCCAACGTTATCACGGCTTCAAGCAACATCAAGCTTAAATATTAGTTGAATTAGTGGCTTCTTTTAGTAATATATATAATCAAATTAAACACTATAATATTTAAAAAACAATCTCTACATTTGGTTTGTATTATTATAAACTCTGCACCTGTTGTATGTTTTTTTACTACGTTGTACATTTGGAGTAAATAGCTTATAGGTGACTTCCCGAACACCATCAGTGATCGGGTAGGTGGGAATAGAAGTGGCATCGATATATCAGAAATATCGATAAATATGTTTCGATATATTGATATATTAGTATCCATATTTTCTTTCGATAATATTGACGATATTTTGGTCCGATATATCGTATCACAATATAATGACGTTACTCTCTCTCCTCAAAATCATCGATTCGACAAAAAACACATTTAAATTGCCTCTATTAGTACTTAACATGTTTTTAAATAATAAAGAAAGTTTATTTAGTTTTTTTAACGTAATGTTAACGCACTAAAATGTAGTATATTGTAGACCAGTGACAGTGGAAGGAACGGGTAAATGAAGTTCTGTGTGAGTTGATAACTCTGACTCTAAGTTGCCTAATTAGAATGCCTTAGTTAATTAATTTGTTACATTTTAGTGTTTTTAAGAAGCCCAAATGCATTTTTAAATATTAAAAATAAAAATAACAATGCTGTTATTTTATAATTACAATAATAATTAAAGGAGCCGGTATTGTTATGCTTATTTTGACTTTTTTTTTTTTTTTTTTTTTTTATCAATGTCACAGACCACAACCGGTTTCGTATGGAAAAAAAGTATTTTATTTTTATATTCAGTAGTCTATTCTAAATAGTGACAGCAAAATATGAGAGTATTTTCGTGGAACTAAACTTATAAACTAACTCATAAAATAAGAGTTAGTACATCATTTTAAACAGATAAATCATTTACAATTCGATATATCCGTTAATCGATATATCCATATTTTTCTGTCTATATTATCGTTAGATAGATATTTGGTTTATGAAGTATCGATGATTCGATATATCGATATGTTGAAAATAATTGCCATCCAAGGCGGGATCGCTCAGCCGGTCACCCATCCAAGGAACAACCAAGCTCGTAACGTCGGTACACTCTGGCAAAGGACAATGTCATATTTAACCATACAGAGGGGTTAATAGTTGTTCAAAAGCAAACGAAGGAGGTTAAATCAAAACCGCTAAATTATAAATATGCCAAATAGTATATATTGTATAACATTTTATCAATTAACTATTTTTTCTGTTTATTTTAGAACAATTTAAAAGCCCAGGTTTTCCGACTTTCCAGAATTTAACCAGTAATTTTAATTATTTACAAAATAAAGTAATTTGCAATAGAATAGTAAAATAAAACGCCGTAATTTATTTATCACAATGTATTTAATTATGGATATACCTGACACAAGTTAATTAAATCCCTCCTGGATAATTTTATTGATTGAACTATCCACGAGACAATTAATTTCACATTTCCCACATGATAAGCTTTGATGACGTGGAAATAACTTTCCTGGGTCACTTCTCTAAATCCAGAGGACTAATGGTTTATTTAAACCCATTCGTTCTGTTTTTGCAAACTGGGCTATGATTTATTACAGTAACACACATTTTTTTTTTTCAATTGTCCTTTTGATATAACAGAGCAATATTAATATATTTTTTAATGTATTTCAACAGATGTAATTATGTAACATAACCACATTATGACATAATTAAATATTCCTAAATAATTATAGATTATTAATAAAAATCTTTACATATATTTTTAAACAAAAACACGTACTTGGCCTAGCGATGTTTTCACAACTATCAACTAAATTTATTTCAAATAACTGATAAACTTGTTTTAAATTATTGCATACACTTAGTATATGACCTGAAATTTGCAACATATGATTTTGTTCTATGAGGACTACTTATTTGCTAGGTATTTAACATTTTCTTTTGATTTCTGCTATACCTTTTGTATTTCAAGATGTTTGTTTACCACTTTTGACCTTTAACCTTTAAAATAAATCTAATCAAGCCGTCTTATCTTCTTTCTGTGTGTTTATAACAGCGGGACGGGCGGCGGTCAGGTCTTTAGACACTCGCCTGCCTCAACTTAGGTTGACTTCCACTATAGCACAGATATATCATTGAGGCCGATTAATTTACGGAATTGAATATATACATATGTATAATATGAACCTCCATTATATTTTAAAACAGTGTTGTCTTAAAACAGTAACTAATTAACGCCTTCTAAAAAAATTGCTGTTGACAGAATATTATTCTTTATAAAATTGCTGCTATTGCTTCGCGTATCGTTTATAAATTACTTTCAATCAATTTAATAATATTATGAATAAACACGTAATTTTTAAATTAATTATTTATCATTAATGGAAAACTCTATATAGTTATATATAGTATATAGTTATATATATACTACTATATAGAGTTATATATAGTATATAGTTATATATATACTACTAGTTATATATATATATATATATATATATATATATATATATATACTATATATATAGTAGATTGGAATGCGTGACCTTTAGAAGAAGAAAGTTTAAAACGAAATCACGAAAACTGTTCATTTGAAAATAAGACTTGTTGGTGAAAATATATGTGTATTATTTTAAGATAAACTCGTGTTTTTTACCTGAAAAAAACACAGCTCAATGCAGGTAATTTGGAGGTGTTTTACAATTTACACTACTGAAAAACGAGACTACATAACTATAGCACCAACAAAATAAATTATAAGTCAAATTTCAAGGAAAATGAGACTATAGTATGTTCTAAGCCATTACGTCTTTAACGGCGTTGGTGAGTATTCATAATAACAACACTCAGCATTAATGTGTTTTAGATAAAACGTAATTTTCAAATATATAAGATAAAATGACACAATTGTTATTTATGTGACCAAATGTATTATTTGCATGTTGATAGCTTGTTTATTCTTGGTTTTACCAAAAAATAAAGATTAGACTATTGTAAATAGGCTGAATATTGTAAAAACATTTGATTGGACTGTCGTTTTTGAGGGTTAAATTTTGCTTATAGATAACACGTATAAACTTAATTAAAAAATGCTTATCTTATCGTAATCAGCTTTTTTGTACTTTTTTACGAATTTAATTTATAAATGTAAATTTATTAATTCATAATGCAACATTTAATATAAAGTAATAAATTGGTCTGACAACATTATTTTATAACAGAAGTTGAGATTTAAAAAATTTAAAAACGTGTTAAACTTATCTTAGGTTAAAATTAAATGAAATATCTAAAAAAATGTATACTCATAATATAAATATAAAATAAATGTATAAATTGTTGTCATAATGATGTGCCTTCGATATATTTATTTTATAAAACAAAAAATATTGTTTATATTATTACATATGATACTAGCGGCGCAGTGGTGTAACCCAGCTACTAGGGGACATAGTTTGAGAAGATTTTAGGCGATAGGCTTTTTGATCCTCTTAATACCGACACTGCGTCCACTCAATGATTTTCATCGATGTGGACACTACTAAAGAATTCTGGGGTGTCTATGTTGGATGGTAGTCAAAGCTCATATGTTGTGTAAGGAGAAGAACTGAGAGTCAGGCTTGTCAGTTAATTTAAAATCAGACCAACTTTACGTGATTCGGATTCCATGTAAAGCTGTAGGTCTCTTAGTTGCCCTGGCTATTGCGCTACTAACAAATATCTTTTGCTGAGGAATAGTTTACTTTAGTTAGTAACAAGGACTTTACTCGTTCATATTACACTCATCTTACTCGTTCGCCCCTCATATAACAATTCGTTGCTCGTATCTTAACAATCTATGTGACTGAACTTTTCACACAAATTAAAAACTGATGAACAATTTTTTTTTCACGTTAAATTTCTTTCAATATTTAATGCTACAGTAATTGGATTTGTATCTGTAGTCTATTATTTCAACAAAATACATACACTTTTCAGAATCCGGCGTATTTTCAATAGTTTTAATCTGAAAGTTTAATGTAAAATAAAACAAATTTCAGTTAACTGCAGAAAATGTGGAAAATATACAGTTAACTAAAGAAAGTGTGGAATATATATATAATTACGGTATCGTTACTATTCTTAACTTTGAAAGCCAAGAGATGGTCATAATGAGAAGTTTAGTCAAGGCTGTGGTTTCTATATATGGGTATTGGTGTATTATACACATTACACATACCCATACACCCATAAAAATGCGATTGTACGTGTATGGGTGGGCGGATGGGTCAATACCACTGTACTAGAATGTGTAGTCCATACGCGTGTGCGTATGCGTGTGTGTGTGTGTGTGTGTGTGTGTGTGTGTGTGTGTGTGTGTGTGTGTGTGTGTGTGTGTGTGTGTGTGTGTGTGTGTGTGTGTGTGTGTGTGTGTGTGTGTGTGTGTGTGTGTGTGTGTCTGTGTGTGTGTGTGTGTGTGTGTGTGTGTGTGTGTGTGTGTGTGTGTGTGTGTGTGTGTGTGTGTGTGTGTGTGTGTGTGTGTGTGTGTGTGTGTGTGTTTGTGTGTGTGTATGCACGTGCGCGCGCACGCGGGAGCGTGTGTACACACGATACTTCATATTTCTACGAAATATCAGCTAGGGGGTTGTGGTCGGGGAGGGGGAAGGCCGTGGCCTTGATTGGAATGCGGAAAGCTCGTCACTAGGTTATCACATCGATGATTATCAGCGTTTAAATGGCTTAAAGGGATTTAAATGCCCGCGCCCTATTTAAATATCATCCTTGGATGACTTTTGAAAATACTAAACCACACACCTTCCAGCCCTGATCCAGAAAAAGCAAAGAGAGGATTATATCACGATTCGGCATCTTACTCCATTCATGGACTGTAACAATGGTCTAACAATGGCACTTTCAAGGATAGAACTACCTAACAAGTATGATAAATAAATTTAAATTTTCCATTAGATAGAGAAAAATGCAAGTTTAATATGAATATATACACAACGTGGAAACATTATGTAAACGCTTTCACAACTTATGTATGGCTTCACTTTCAAAAGCGATATCTTGTACATCATCATGGTCTCAAAGAACACACTTTTTGACGCCATTAGCGTCTGAGTTCGAATTCTGTGATCAGTTATTGGCTCCCCCTTAGGATGGCCTATACTATAATGTGGCCGAAACGTCGGCAAAGTTTGTACGTAGCCCAGTGACGCGGTCAAATGTCGAAGACCTAGAATTTGTAAGTATATACATATATATATATAAATTATAAATCGTTAATATTGGTAAAAAATATGTGTTTAAAAATAAGGTTCAAATATCAAAATAAATTGTTAAAAAGAGACAATAATTCTGTGAATATTTAGATATAAGACATTTTTATAATAAAAGATAGGAAAATTTTTAATATATAAAAATAATAACACTTAGCAATCTTTTTGGTGTTTTTAATTTTCAAGATCGATTTCAGTCTCGTAAGACTATCATCAGTTGAACTATCATATATCATATATTCACATATATCAATATTCACAGAATATTGAATATATTCTGTTTTTCAACTGATGATAGTCTTACGAGACTGAAATCGATCTTGAAAATTAAAAACACCAAAAAGATTGCTAAGTGTTATTATTTTTATATATATAAATATATTAAGCAATCTATAAGCTACAAATGTCAAAAAAATTTTAACTTTCACATATGTGCCTCAAATTAAAATTAAATAAAGAATATTTAATTTAATTAGAATGCAATGCGTATCAATTTTTTTACGATCTTCTCCAATTAATGGCGTAGCCATAAGATACCAATACTCGTGAAGATTGTTGAATAGTAACAATACGACATATATCAGAGCTATCAAAATGCTATAATTGTAGGTAGATATCGACGTAAATAGTTGTTTGGTGAGTGTCCGTATGTAAAGTTTGCATGTGAGGGGTTGAAGGGTAGTGCAATCTCAAAGTGTGATGTTTTAAGAAAATTATTGTTTGTAGCTTGGTATTGGTGAGAGCTAGTGGCCGAGTAGTCTAAAGTCTATAGCAACAGGACTTACAGATAGCACTGGTTCGATTCCAGCCAAGACTGGAAGATTTATAAGTAATATTAGTCTTCGAGTGTAAAATTAAATTAACTTTAATTTACCACAGTAAAGGTCATTTAAATATATTAGTGTGCTCAATATTAATTTGAAACTTTTTCCAAATCTATAAGGTTTTCGTTTGATCTTAGTAGCATGGTAAAATTTAAGAAGTGAGATTTCTGGCGTGGAAGCTCAGGGGCTAAGTCTTCGGACTACAGAGGGCATGGACCCCCAACCAAGCTAATGGTTGGTACTTCACTCGTTGAATAAAGTTCATGAACAGGCCTAAATGCCTGTGTGAACTGGCGAATGAAGTTTTTTTTCACCAGAAGAACGAAATAAAATAGTTTAGTCTCCTTCTTCTCCAGTAAGTTCCGATAGAAACAGGAGAGGAAGACTAAACTTACTTCTTATTAAAAAGGTGTTATAATAATTCATAAATATTAGTACATTTTATAGAAATATAAATCCACACAAAATAAATATAACTAAAATATATTTTTACATATTTTGAAACGAATGTGAAATGATAACTGTATTTATAAATAAATGAACCGCTTATACTACACACAGAAGGCTTCCAGTAGAAAAATACGACTTAGTGTATAATGAGTAGCTATAAATTCTTAGTAACGTAAACGAGTTGAGTGTTAGAAGCAGTACACATTGAAGTAGATAACTGCAAATACAATGAAGATAGCAGGAAGGACTCGACAAGCAAGCCTATCAATGTGATCAGGGTCAGGATATTTCTGGAGAATCCATTGGTAGATGGGTGCACGATGAAGTTCTTTTGCATCTACTTGGGAACGTTCTTTAGCAGGACTTAGCGACTGAAACAGATGATATAGCAATGTGATTACTCAGAATATTTAAAAAATATTAAAAACTAATTAAGTACAACGGAAATTTGAGATTATGATCATTGGATATTTAATAACTAGCGTGTCCCGTAGTTACTTCTGTACCAACGATATGATTTGAAAATGTAATGAATCAATAGGAAGTAAAAACGGAAGAAGGGTTTCTTATTTTACCAGGTGACGTTAGGGCTAAGATCCCCCTCTAACTTGAGCACCAACGGCTTAAGGGTGACTTCCGAACCACCACCAGTGATCGGACAGGCGGGCTGTGTGCAAGGACGAGATCGCTCACCTGTCATCCACCCAAGGAACAGCCACGCTTGATGTTGCTAGACGTCGTTATCTTACGATAACGTCGGAACCCTCCGGTCAAGGCTACAGGCAATTTAGTATGGAAAGAATGAAAAATAGTATTTTTACTTCTTACAGCTATTTCTTTCCGTGTATAACAATATAAAAAACAAATTACATTCAGTTAAAATATTAATGTTAATTTAAAATAATTATTTCGTCCAAGTTACAGTATTGCCTAATAACTACAAACTAAGTTAAATTAATGGAATATAGCTAAGTATATAGTTCAAAAAGTCAAATTATTAATATTCTTAGCTCTTTTGACATAAGCATTTAAATTTTATTTTTGTACCCAAATAGATTATTACATTATTATTCTATCATTATTCATTTCTAAGTCGCCGATCGTAGAGATAAGGGCCAATATGAGGGGTGAATAAGTGTGATGAGTGTAGATGAATGAGTGTCATTGTTACTGAGTTCGACTTAGCTTAGAAAGGATTATTTATTAATAGCCCAACAGCCATGGCAACTATGGGACCTACAGCTTTACGTGGAATCCGAACCACTTAGTGTTGGTTTGATTTTCAGCTAACTGACAAGTCTCGCACTCAGTTCTCTTCTCTACACAACATCTGAACATTGACTACCATCCAACATGGACACCCCAAAGTCTTCTAGTAGTGTCCACGTCAATGGCAACCATTGTTCGCTTTGGTAAATAAATTGTAAAGGTAAGCGAAAAATGTAAACTTGATTTCTAAATACAAACATTAAAAATAAAGATTAAATATGTATTCATTAAAATATTGTAATAAATAAATTCTTAGTCATTTAAAAAAGATTAACGTAGTGTTCCTAAATAGGCATGAGGTATAGTGCTGTAATCCATCTACTTGGAGACTAAGTGGAGATAGTTGGTGATAGGAATTTTGTCTCAGTCCTCTTAATATCCGATTTAAGTAAGCTCAATGATTACCATGGATTTGAACACTACTAGACAAGTTGTGAATGTTTTAATATTTCTTTATGTGGCCAAGGTACGGATGTAGTCAAAGAGAAGGAGTTGATTATCAGGTTTATCATTTTGTAGAAAATAAATTTTAAAAATTTTCGTGGTACAGATTCCACGTTATAAGCTGAAGATTACTTGTGACTCTGGCTCTTATTCTAGTAATATTTGGTCCTTCCTAAGAAACAGTTAACTTTACTAACACTTATCTACACTTCTCACACTTTTGTCCCATTTTCACTTGGCACAATCATATTCACCATACTTTATTTTAACGATCGAAGTCTTAATAGGCCTATATATACTGTATATAACGAAATTTATTTTCAATTTTAAAAACCATATAATATACATATGAATATTTGAACTAAATATGTATATTTACGAGTTAATTAATAATACAAGTTACAAGACGCATTGTTTGGAAATAACCTAAATTTCATAAAAGGATACAGTCTCCAGCAATACATTATCAAGCAAGAGATAGGCTATAGTCTTAAAATATTGTACAGTGTTTACTTAATTTTAATAAACTGGTCAACTGCATTATTGATTAAGCATTGGTTATTGAGTAATGTATTGTGATAAGAATTAGGCCCTAAAGTATTCTGGAGGGAAAATTATAATCAAGAATATAATTATAGTTCTAAATATAATTAAAATATAATGCCATCTAAATAAAAAAATATACATTTGTAAGTATTTAAGTATTTTTTTAAGTCAGGTCACACGGTAAGTAAGAAAACTATTAGGTGTACTGCCTTTAAATATTCTAGATAAATAATACAAATAACCCAAATTAAAAAATAATAATAATAATAATAATAATAATACTAGTGGTATGTGGAAGTGACATTTATAGTACAAAGTACTATTGCCTTTTATAAAAACATAGAGTAAGTATGGATATATTTACTGTATCAATTTACTGTCGGGATCAGTATATTATAACAACTTGCTTTCAAATCAGAGTGAGCCAGGATGTTTCGGCACTGGGAGACAGTGTTGTCAAATTATGTCATTGACGGGCTGTTAGCGGATAGAATGATAGGGCGCATTGTCCATAACAACTTTCGATGGTTTCGTTAAGTTTACCAACAGTAAATTTTCATAAAGGTCTTTACTATGAATGACAGGCAGTGCAAGTAACGGATGAGTTTCCCATAGCAAATGGCAACGTCGTGTTTCTGCATGGTGGAAGTCTAAACGCCGTTGGCTTCTAGCAAGTTGTGTCTCCAACCATCCTAACACGAGAGTAGGGACTCAATTATAAATAAACTACACGCCATAATACAAGTTTATATTATAACCTACCATATTAACAGCAGTAGTGGGTACGGCATCTGTCTCACCCCTACTTAAGGTGACTTCTTCCACCTTTATAGGACTGACGAGAGCAAACTCCAACAGAGCAGAAAGTAACAAGACGAAGCACCCAGCTATCCAAATATCCATGGCCTTCACGTAGTCGACATGAGGAACTGAAGTCTCAATCTCAGCCGCGATGGAAGCAAGGCCAAACAGGGCACACAGAACGATGATGCTTCGGACCATGACAGCTCGACGATCCAGGAGAAACGCCATCCAGGAGACTGCCACAAGGACACCGCTGGGGAGGAAGGTGTGGAAGAGGTAATACTTTAGTTGACGATGGAACATAATAGTTAGGCAAAGACAGCTGAACTCACCTGTGAAGTAAGCAAACATATTGTATCGTTATCGACATAATATTCACAGAAATAAGTTATTTGCAAAACGTAGTCAATAAATTCAGCAGTTAGAAGTTAAAATATGTCTGAATTTACCAAGTGAAGTTAGGGATAAGAAGCCTGGGGACCAATGGCAAAAGGGTGACTTCTGAACCACCACCAGAAATACTGGTCAGGTGGGCTTCATTCAAGGACGGCATTCCTCACAAGACCCCCCCATTCCTCCCATCCAAAGAGTCATGCTCGAAGTTATTCGACGCTGTTATCTTACAATAACTTCAGAAGCTTTCAATCAAGGCCTCTGGCAAGTGTTTTGAGAATAATTAGTTTAAGATTAACAATACAAATTTCAAACACTGCAAAACTTCTACGTGGAAAATGGGGAGGTGACGTTCAAATGTGGAAATAACAATAGGAGTTTTAAAAAGTAACAGTAAGTTCACATTACATACTTTTTAATATGACAATAGTAATGCATCAGGATAGCAATAGTTGGTGATGCCCCAAATTAATCATATAAAAAATATATATAGATGACTGAAATGAAACAAAGCACTCCAAAAAGAAAAAACTAAGCAGCTTGTCTGTACATAACAAGTCTTTTATTTTAATTTGACAAATGATGCAGTGGTGATCATTAGAGTGATTCATTGATATCTTCCACAGATATGTATTATTTTGATATGTATTTTATGTATATAGACACGGTTAGAATATAACAAAATTAAGTTTTATTCAAAAAGCTGCTAATTGGTTAAAAGAGGATATGAAAAAAGTTTGAGTAACAAAATATGATGTATAATCTATAAAACGAAAAAAGCAATAACCCTAAAAAAACCTACAACGTAAGACATGACAATATATCAACATGTATACGGATGTTTTCGAATAAAACAAGAAGATAGAGAAGATGCCAAAGTCATTTATAGTCCGGCGTGGTTTATAACAGAACTCAACCGCTCAAAGTACTAGCCTTTTAAAAATAATAAATTAATTTATTTCCTTCAAAGAAACATAACAATCAAAGAAACATAACAATTGTTACTAAGTAAAAATTGAAATTGAGTATCCACTGTTGCTAGTAACGTGGCCACTAGAAAAGGTAAACTTAATTTAACTTACAGTTAAAAGGAAAGAAAATTGAGTTTAGCTCGTTTGATTGTAAAATAAACAACTGATTACAATAGAATATAAAATATGAACAAAATCATAATTAATTAGCCACTAACCGGAAGCACCTGATATAAAAATAACATTCTATTGATGAACTTAGTGTTGAAATAGATTTAGTGTAAAGTATAAGCAAAAAAAGTTTAAAAAGAATTGTGATGTGGAAGAGGCAAGATTAACCATTACACTATTTTCATATTAAGCTGAAGTTAGAAAATCAATATCCGGATTTTTCAATAACCAGTTAGAAAGAATTTTTCAAAAAAGTCTCAAAGAAGTAATACTTCTTTTATGACCAGTAATGTTATTTAAAAATGTAGGTCCCAAATACTGAAAAGAACATTTGAAAATTGATTGATTTTGGGCAGCCTTAATCACTTATAGCAAATATTGTACAATAAAACATACTCAAAGGTGTCTCGTGATTACCACTCCTAATGTAAAACAACCTTAAATCCTTGAAAATGAAAATATGTTGGATAGGGAGGACATTTAAAAATTTATAAAGGGTAAAAGAGCTCTCACGTCTACTCTTCTTGAGAGTAGTACGTAAAAAATAATGTTGTGTTACTCTCAACCTGTTAATTAAAGTTTTGAAAGAGCCACCCCAACATATCAAACCATATTGCATCTTTCAATTGATCAGAGTGGAATAAAGAGTTGAGTATGACAAAAATTGCTCAAGAAAAAAAATTATGAAAACTCACAAGTGTAATATAATCTAAACAAGTATTGCATATGTAACTTGTACTCAATAATTTCATAATTGAACAGTAAATAACAGTAATATAGTTTTCTCATTGTCTAGGATTGAGATTGCCTGAGTTTTGACATTATCTGAGTCTTTCTTATAATCGTTCATATTGAAAAATAAATATTATACTAAAAATTACTATTCTCTTTTAAATATATTTCTTTAAATTCCAAGAACATAGTAATAATAATAATAATGATACAAGTGAAAGACAAACAACAAAATGCCATAATAATAAAAGTAAAAATCTACAAATATCATGACTATGGATTGTTGGATTGAAGTTGAGATTCTTTTAAGATATTTACTTCAAACACAGAGAAAAAAGAAAGAGATCGCTTTCTTATGGCCAAAGTGAACGCCTCAGTGGTCGTTGTTAAGAGATTACAACTAATGTACTCTTTAAACATATGTAGTAATACTTACAACATTTATCCTTGTGGATTTTGGGGGAATAAGGGAGGGACTGACAAGGTGCTAGCCCTGCCACGTATGACATACTGAGGAAATAACTAATCGACACACATTAGTTGTTCATGCGACCTCCGTTTCTTCCTGTTCTGTACTTCAAGCTGATTTCAATATGCATTATACTATATACAATAAGTACAAAAAAAAAAAAAAAAAAAAAAAACTAAAAAAGGTAATAACTATTTCAACTGTTCATTATCAATTAGTATTATTAATTTTGGGGAAAAAATCCTTGACACTATAGAAGAGGAAAATTTCAGGCTTCCTTTCAAAAAGCTGTCACATCAAAACCAGTTTATTGTGAACTGAAGAGATAATCAAAATAAACAGCAAATGAAAGAGGCTTTCCAAAAATGTAGTTTAATTAGCAGATTCCTGAATGATTTTGCTTACTTGAAAGCTAGTTTTGAAATTAAAAACATATTTTATTAGTTTGATTTGCGATAAAATAATTACTTTACGGAACACGCCAATTATCAGGAGTGCAACTCAGATAATTGCGGCTCCCTGTACGGGGGGGGGGGAGGTTGAATACTGCCTGCCAATCTAGAAGCTCTTAGACGGTGCTATAATGGCAGTTAATTTGCCCCTAGTTGGAGCCAGAGCCTTTCCGAATGGTGTCCAGCATGACATAGACCACTCCTCCGGATACATCTCGAATAACATATCTGGAAACAAATTTATGTGCGGCGCTGCCAAGTATAAAGGTACCTCTCAATCGATAAGTCGTTCAATCAGTCTCAGTGGCAATAAAAACCTTTTGTCTTCGACCCGCAATAGAAGTGACGGTAAAGTGAAATTTCGCGATCCGTGACAGACTCGAGTGTGCTAAATGACGAGTTGTACATAATAGTGGTTTAATTTCAAGGGTCAAAATAGTATCTTTATTATAATGTAAATTTGTAAATATTTCGTAGTGTGTAATTTAATTAATTAGTGAGTGTAAATAAAAGGACCTGTTAGTAGCCACACAGTGGGAAGGTCTTACTTTTTGGGACCCTATGGCTCGAAACAATATTAACAACAATACTTTCTTTTTACAATGAACAAAGTAAATTTAAATGTATGCACTAAACGTATAAACGGTACTGTGTACCTGTAACGGTGACTGCTTTGCATTCATTGGTCATAAGTTTTCCTATTTGAAATCCAACTACCGAGGCGTATCTTGATATTTGAATTGGATGTTCCTCTTTCCACTTCAGCTGAATATCTCTTGTGGTATATGCATCTAGATGAACATAAATAGAAATGAAATTAGAAAAACTCTCAAAACGTGTCCAGTAATTTACGGTATTATGATAATTTTAAAGATAGTAACAATATTTAAAATGCATTACAGACTCAATCTGTTAAATATTACTTGATATAATTCTTTATATTTATGTTTACCATAAAAGAGAATCACTAAACAAAGAGTTCCCAAATGAATACAAATAAAATGAGTACAAATAAAAAGCACATTAGAAAGAAAAGTAATTTTTTCACCTCAAACATATAAATACATAACTTGTTTTAATATAACTGTTGATGCAAAACTAAATTTTACCATATAAATAATGATTTATGTTTGAGCTTAACAAATACGTTATATTTGCTTGGTAAAGAGTCATTGAAAGCATAAAGGCACCTAAAAAGTTGATTTCTGTGAGAAATGTACTATATAAAAATAATATTGTATCATGAATAATTCTAGTTGTATCATAAATCATAAATCTGGTAAAGTAAAAAGACTGACACAAACGAAAAGTATAGTGTCGTGTTTTAGTGGTAAAATATGTAGTAATGTAAATAACATATAAGTAATAAAGCAAGTGAATGGTTTATTTTATTTTATTTTTATTTTCATAACTATGCTCATTAAGGGCTAATTTCCTTTCCCCAAGCATAGACTATTTTCTATATATATATATATATTATGATGTAGAGCGTTTCAAACGCTCATTTTACCGGACTGAAAATGTTACTTCATTTTTGAACAAATAGGCCTGTGTATGGGTATGTTATTAAAACAATGAAACCTATGTTAGTTTATGTTAAATTAGAATAATGAACTTCTGACATAGAGTGAAGCCTTTATTTTTTTGTTTTCTTTAGTCCAAATATAAGTTATTTTAATAGTTATTGCTCCAGAACATATTTTGGGTTTTAGGGGAGCTAAAGAAATTTTACCTTGTTATATTTTGTGGTAAATTAAATAATCCTTCTTTAAAAGCAACAAATATAAAAACTCGAAATCATATTTCAATTTGTAGAGATATCACATATTCAAAACAAGAAATTAAGAAAATTTCACTCATATTTACAACAAATCTAATTTGGTGTCTCTCAAGGATCAATATTAGGGCCAATTTTATTTATTTATTACATAAAAAACTTAGGACTATCTCTTTAAAATATCCCATACGATACCATATGCTTATATTCAGACGGCTCTAATTTTAAAATATCAACAAAAGATGTAAATGAACTTGAATATTTATCAAAGATTAAACTAACAAATATTATACATTTAAAAATATATATATAACTTAACTTTAAATATTGAAAAACATAATTAATTTTTTTTAAACTATACAAAACAATAAGATCGACGTACAAAATAATATAGTATTTAATAATAAAAATATTGAAAAACAAAACAGCACAAATTTCCTTGGTCTAACATAGACCAACATTCAACTTGGAACAAACACATAACGAGAATTATTTCTAAAATAGATTCAGGAAATGTTCACTTTATAGAATGTAATTTTTATGAAATATTAAAAACAATTTACTATGCATATATACATTCGCACATATCTTATAGTACTTGTTTATAATGATTAACTTGTAAACAAAATTTTAATAAAGTCCTTAAACTACAAAAAAGAGCAATTATAATAATGAACAAATTAGAATATGATCAATCAGCTAAACTTTTTTGAAAAATATGAAAATTCTATCAGTATATGGACAATACATTTACGACACAATTGTATTCATAATGAAAACCCCAAAGATATTAATAATAATGTATACTTTTCATATACATAATTACAATACATGAAATAAAATTCACATCATACCCATGCATCATAATCTAAATTTTATACAAAAAAACAGCATACATGGGACCAAAATGTTTTAAATTTTTACCAGCTATTACAAAAAAAGTACAAATTTAATAAATTCAAAATAAAACTAAGAAAATACTTAGCTGATGCTGCACTATACTCAAACGAAGAATGTTACAACATCAAAATTAATATCCAATAAAGAAGAAAACAAAATTATATAAAAATAAATAAAACGCAAAACCTAAACTTCAATTTAAGATACATAAAAAAAGAAGAAAAAAATCTTCAAAGATGCAACCAATTGAACTACATGGGCTCTGTGATATTTATATATAAATATATTGTTATTTATATTATATACAATTTTTAATAAATAAATATACAAATATAAAATATTTTGTGTATTTATGTTAGTATTTTTTTGCATTTTAGCGTGTACTCTAACAATAAAATATGATTGTAAAGGTAAATTTATTTCGTTATTATTTTAGAAAAAGAGATAACATTTTAAGAAATCTCGGTAAGATTGAAATTATATAGTAAGAAATTGTTTTGTAATATTTGATGATACTTAACTTACAACTGCCTATTCTCAACTCGCAGGTTTGGACGTCAAAGGGGAACCTTTCCAGCATCATGTGACACGTCAGAGTCAATGACATTCTGTGATGAACAAATTGGTTAGTAAATACCACAGAGTGCTTCTTAAGTACAAAAACTGAAATATTTGCGTTGTGTTAAAATCCGCTGTTTGGGACTCTGATTGTTGAGTCAACAATCAACAGACTCAACAACAGCGAAGTTGAGAGCGTTACGGATCATGCTGTCTTTAGAGCGCATCTCCCCTCTCTCTCTCTCTCTCTCTCTCTCTCTCTCTCTCTCTCTCTCTCTCTCTCTCTCTCTCTCTCTCTCTCTCTCTCTCTCTCTCTCTCTCTCTCTCTCTCTCTCTCTCTCTCTCTCTCTCTCTCTCTCTCTCTCTCTCTCTCTCTCTCTCTCTCTCTCTCTCTCTCTCTCTCTCTCTCTCTCTCTCTCTCTCTCTCTCTCTCTCTCTCTCTCTCTCTCTCTCTCTCTCTCTCTCTCTCTCTCTCTCTCTCTCTCTCTCTCTCTCTCTCTCTCTCTCTCTCTCTCTCTCTCTCTCTCTCTCTCTCTCTCTCTCTCTCTCTCTCTCTCTCTCTCTCTCTCTCTCTCTCTCTCTGGTCACTTCCGGCTGCTCGGCCAATCGGGAAGCCCCCAGAAAATTCGACAGTTTTATAGTATGGGTTCAATTTCTAGAATGAACGTCGAAACTCATCCAGCTCTCACCTCTGGGAACTTATGGATTGAAGCGGCGCCTTATAAAAAGACACCCTTCGGCCTTCTATTCAGATTGTCAGCCTGCAGTCTAGTGTCAGAGTGTCTACTGGCAGTGTGAGTCTTCAGACTTCAACCTGGAGTAGGTGAGTAAAGTAATAAGTGTTAAAAAGCGACAGTTCATGAACAGAGGCAGATATTTAGTAAACATGAACTCCTGTGTGTCAAGTGATATTTATTTTTTTAAATAAGACTGGTTTGATTTCAAGTAATAAAATAGTGTCTAGTAATTTATATTTGTAAATATCTCGTGTTTTGGTTAATTAATGTGTGTGATAAAAGAAACCGTTAGTAGTCACAGATTGAAATCGTCTCAATATTTATACTACTGTCAATATATATATTTATATAATATTTATCAATATTATACAATATACTATCCTGTTGGACCTTAGTAGTGATGATATACCATCAAGTGTAACCGGTGAACGTAAAGACACCAGATCTTCTATTTGAAAGCTAGGACCCATGTGTTATAGTCAGCTGTTGAATAGTAAGCCAGTTTATCCAGCCTTCTTGGTAAAAGATAGGTTTAGAATTGGGTTCAAGGTCATGAGGTCACTAACCAGCTGAATATTTCACTTTACTTCTGCTGCTGGTATAGTATGTATGTTGTTTAATTTTTCACTTTTTAAATTTCCAATGTCTCATTTCATTTTTAAAAACTTCCAAATTGTTTATGTGAGTAGTTGTATTTTCCCTCTGATGTGTTTTAGAACACCATGAAATATTTTACTGTTGAATTAATAACTAACGTATTGTTATTTTTTTCGAACATGATATAAAAGCTCTCAACATAAATGAATACTTTGAACTATAATAATATTGATATAATATATAGTTAATTTCACACTTTATTAAAATCGTCTAATTAGTTTAAAGTTATAATGTTTACATTATAGATCCCATTGATTGGATTCGATATTTCACAAGAATAAGACGACAAAAATGTATATAATTGTGAAAAACATAATTGAAAGCTGACGATATAATTTATATGATCCACATTATTTAAAATAAAAGTGATACATTAAAGTTGTTGGTGACATGTATTTTACTTTTTTTCTTCTTAAATATAGGACAGAAAATAAACTGTGTGATCGCCATAGTTTTATTATATTATAAAGTGAAGAAATATTTAATGAAACTCTCCAATAGATTGGATAAATGAATGAGAGTGTATGAGTAATGGTAACAAATATAAACATATGCATACAAATGTTGAGAAAATTTGTATCATGTGCAAGTGAAGACTGTAATACCAAATATAGGTTTCTCTGATCGACGATAGTTGAACATTAAAATAATAATAAATATAAGTACTAAAGCATAGTTCTTGGATGAAACATGTAACCATTACTAATGTGGCAGTAAAAAGTGCAATACATGACTAGGGTAGATTAAAAAGTACACTATGTATTAGGTTTAATCATTTATTAGAATATTGATAAAATTTTGTAATTTGATTACTTCATGGATGATTTAGTCATAATCCTAATTAAAGATATTTCTCTCCTTTCAACGTTTATCAAAATAAGAACACAATTACAGTAAACCCTTTTTTATCCGGCCCTGTAATATCCGGATTCTCTAGTAACCGGACTGGTGACGAATACAAAGGGTTGTAAATTGTTCAGCATCTAGGCTAAAACGGGTCAAGAGGAATAAGGAGTGTAATAATCTTTCATAATCCTACACAGGATGTAAATATTTATCAAATTACTAACTAGGCTTTACCTTAACATCCTTGACAATTAGAGGTTAGGTTACAGGTTTCGGAGACACAGCTCCATCATCAGGCATCCTCCAGTTGGATTTGTCACCATTTAAAAAATACAATACACTTACACAAACACATGAACATGGAAATGAACTCAAAATACGTTGAAACGAGTAGGCCTACTATAATAATGTACGATAGCCACATCGCATGTCCACCACCTAGAATTTAACAGTCGTGACTGGACTCCAAAGTGGTATTGTATTTCGTGTTCGTGTGTTTGTGTAGGTGTATTGTATTTTTTAAATGGTGACAAATCCAACTGGAGGCTGCCTGATGATGGAGCAGTGTCTCCGAAACCGGTTCCCTAACCTCTAATTGTCAAGGTAAAGCCTAGTTTGAGGAGTGTAATGACAAGGACATTTATTGGGAAAAATCCAATAAAGTTTTAACGATTTAATAGTTATGTAGTGCGTTCAATGCATAATAAAACCATGATATTCTTACGATTACTCTACTGATTAATGTACGGCGTTTAATTGTTTATTGGGCCTATTCTGGCGCCGTATATTTTTTTGATATGACAGTTTTTTCTGTATATTTGTGTAACTGAACACATGTTAATAATAACTCCACTTTAATTACGAGATGTGTTTACCTGGCACTATATAGAACCTTTCCAGAGGGGTATATCCGAAGGAACACATTCGGACCCATTAGTTTGTGGAGGTGGGCGTCTTTTTCATTTGAGAAGAACATGTCAGGTGTCCAAATTTTCGATACGTCTGTTAAAGTTATGTATTTCATATCTCCTAAAACATAAAGACGTTACGCCAAAAACAGCAATATTACACAAACTTTATTATTATCTATATTAATATATAAATCCTATCATTTATGGTAGGTGTGGTGTTTAAGAGAAAGTACCAAAATTCATCATATAAATACAACTTAAATTGAAATTCAATGGACACATTCACAGGAAAGATAAGTTTGTATTCTGTATTTTACTATTTTAATTAATTTTACTATATGTATTTTTCTTATAGATTTTATTGTTTTATATTTTAGTTTGGACCTTTTCCGTTAATTCACTACCACTACTTTTTCCGTTGCTTCACTACCACTACTTTACTTATTGCAGTTTACGGTTAGGTTAGGTCAGGTTGTGTTAGGTTAGATTATGTGGCTACTAAACTAAAGTTGATCACAAACTGGTAAATCCAATGATTGACTTACCACCGAATGCGCTCTACGTGTGTAAGTTCTTGGAAAGCGATTAGATAAGGCCAGCGACATCGGATTCCTAGCGGATAAGGAATACCACAGTGAAGGTAAAAATTAGTGGGGAACAGTTTTTAGAACGATAGAACATTTATCAATTGGTAGTGAATTAACGGAATCAAAAAGGTAGTAGTGAATTAACAGAAAAGATACTTAAATTTCATACAAATATATTTATTTCATAGAATAACTTACCCTTGTCTTCATACATAAGACGGGAATCGTACCACTCTTGCCTGAAGTAAATTTCCATCCCATATTCCTGAAATGTATCCATAATTATTATTAAATGTGTATTTATTATTAAATAAAATTATTCTTTTTTACATTGAGTTTTTAATGAATGTTAATATTAATTCTTTTATGAAAAAGATTTTTCTTAAAATATCTATTATTATAAAACAAGTGTTTGCGTTTGGAGCAATATAATCAAAATTATCTAGGAATAAATATATACTACGGAGCATATCTGCACGATGCACGTGCCAACCCTGTAGCTCATGTGCTTATGTTATTTTCTTCCACATTCACGCTTACATAGTTCAAAAATATTCTCTTATGTCAAGTAGCGCCGTTCTAAATTCTTTCATTCCAATGATGAATAGTACCAAAGGTTCTGATTGGCCGGTATCGTGATATTTATGATCTACCTCATTTCGGTTCTTTGAGAGAAATATTTTTAAATCCTTTCTTAGTTCACATCTAGTGGCCATAAATAATATGTATGCCAACAAGGTGTGACGAGCGCAGCAAGCTTGACTTACTAACAACCTGCATTACCGAGACCGAAGGCCGAAGTTTCGTAGTGATTGGTGGGGTTGGCACGTGAACAAGCAGGTTTGTCCCATAGTAAAATTGTATATTATAATTGTTTTTAAACATGTGGGTTTACCTGTGGGGCTGCTCCATGGCTAAGGATTTTCGACTTCAATGACAAGGTTTCGAATGTCCCTCTGAGCTGACGTTCTGTAGTTCACTAATTGAATAAAGTTTACGCACAGGTCTCCACCCATGTAAACTGGGAAGGAAAGGCAACAGGGATAAGATGTAGTTTTTTTAAGTTTTTAATACAAAATGTACAATTTACTGTGTGTCCACCGTATAACTTGTGATGGGTGCTTTGTTCCAGGTTAAGGGATGTGCTGTGTGAATACTATCCAAGTATCATACTTACCATGTCGTAGTCTGAAATACTGGTGAAATCCAAGATCATTACATTTACTGTTACGTCAACAGGATCATCTGAAAGGAAACAAACATTATTAATTAGGGAAATCACTAACATATTTCACCTATGTTTTCCATGCGATAACTTAAAGCAACTATAGAGAGGCCGCTTAGATTATGACCTACTGGACGTACTGGTGCGAGAGAGATGCACTGAGTTGGAAGTGAAATAAATAACTTTTCTTTCCCTAATGTGACTATCATTTAATATTTGTCATAGAAACATGGTAAGCCACGTGCTGGCAGCTCAATAGCAAGCCCTGCCCATTACGTCATCATCAGCAGTGACCATTGTTTGGTTTGATCAACATTAATGAATCAAGCTTAGAATGACTAAATTTAATCATTGCTTACTATTGATTTAATGATTATTATAACAATTATCAATAACAATAGCACAACATAGGCATTGTTGACTGTACATATAATAATAATAATAATAATAATAATAATAATAAAATGATTAATAATGTAATCGCCACATAAAAATAAATCCATCTTGTACAACTCATCACAGTTATTTTTTACAACTAAAATCCACTGTTGTGGAAGTTGAACACAAACTAGACCTTGAAGGTGGAATTTAGTCACGGCTGAGATGGACGGATGCGGGACGATGGAATGTTGCCACTCTACTGCTGAAACCCCTTATGCGCTAAACATAACACTCAGGTCCCAATCTATCATTATTAATTATATTTTTATAATTCAATATGGGGCATACGACTGATAAAAACTTTTTCAATAAAAAACAACACTTAAAGTTATTAAGCACTTAATTTTATCTATATATAAACTATAACTAAAACAATATTTACATTATATGAAAATGTGTCAGACAAATATGCTTCTCTATTCTTTTTACTTTACTAATACTGTAATATGATAATAAATGCATTAATTAACAGGACAGATTTATATGTTATATTTGTAATGTTGAATAAGTATTGTTTTTGCGTGAAAACCAACAGAAGTCAGATTCTGTATGGTGAGTAAATTATTCATTAGTATAATTATGTTTTTATGATCTATGCATAATTTCAAAGACTATCACAAAACTGGTCCCAGTGAAAACATCACTGTAAAAGAAACGTGTCTAAACTTTGATACTTAATGGTACGAAAAACGTGGTACGAACTTTATTAAAGGAAATTATGATTTAAAGAGTTTTAACATCAAAACCTTTAACTTATAAATTGAAATTTTTATCAAATAAAACAGATTTCCTGTCCAAAAAATACCATGATTATTTGACAAAATGTCAATTTTTGTTAAATTTATTCTGATTTTAAAATATTCATGCAATAATATGTGAGACTAAACTGTTCAATATTTTTGTATCTGACTGGTTTTTGGTAAAATTTAAAGTTTTTTTAATATTTAGCTTTACAAATTCAAAATGGCCTCCATTTTAAATTGTCTAAAGCCGGTGGATAGAAATGATTTTTTAGTAATATTTTAACTATCAAGACCAATATTCATCCTGCTTCGACATTTTTATCTAAAGTAACCTCTGAGATGTAAAGCGTTTGTAAAAATTTTACATACAGACGAGGAAAGTGAGCGAGTTAGACCATATGTTCACATGAAATTTTTTTCTCTTTTTTGACCTTTGACCAAACCCTCTGAAGTTTGGCTGAAGTTTAATATACAGGACACACCTTGAATAATAAAGTAATTCTGACTTTAAAATTGGTTCATATACATGCTCTGCTACTTATAACAATACAAAATCATAAATATAGACAGTACCAGTTCTGTTGCTTCCATGAGGCCGAAGTAATCTGGAGTCATAGGTGTCTATTAGATTGCTGAGGGTTGCTTTGGTATCTCTGTGTCTATTGGGTTCTTGGGAACTTCTATAAAAATCGGAAATGTAAATGAAACTCAGTAGTTAGGTGGAAAATATGAAATGATTCAGTAACGTATGGTTTGGTAGTGTTTTGATGAAACACAGGATCGAACTAATTAATTTTACACCACTATGGGGACAAAAATAAAATAACTACAGGATTGTTCGTAAGAAGATACAATTCTGTTTAACCAAAGATAACCCCTAACCTAACCTAACCTAACCTAACCTAATGAGAGTGACAACTGCAATTATGACTCAATTGATAGTCTAAAATGTAAAAATAATAAAATTCATGAGTAATTACTATTTTGACTATAAATAGAAAATCATTTTTAGTAAATTCCACAAATTTAATTTTCATTAATAGCACTTTCGGCGGTTAAAGCAACTTCAGTTATAAATACAGCATAAACAGAAAACATGTGTGAATAAAAAAAAACAAAAATATCACTTGTAAAACACTAAATACTAGTTAAATTTAATTTAAGTGGCTAAATTTGATAAGAATTATTATGAATTAAAATATGGTTTAGGGTTTTCAATTGTCGATGATGTTTTATCTTTAATTAAAGGTTCAAATATATTACTGAAATTTAGAGACGGTTGGGAAATACCAATTTTAAATTACACTTGTAGAATTAAAATTTATATCGTGTTTTTCATTAATAGCACGTTCAACTAATTTTGATTTTTCTTTTTTATAGTTGTAAATGTAATCATTTATTCTTTTTGAAACTGTCTTGAAAGCGCTCTTGATGAAAATTAAATTTGTGGAATTTACTAAAAAAATAAATTTCTATTTACAAGCAAACCAATTCCATCCAGAATATACAGCAGAATATTTTGACTATCACAAATAACTTAAAAACACATCTGCAATGTATAGAATTTACTATTGAGTAACCTAATTGATATATCATATGGCCTGAAAGGTTTTAATCGTATAAATCGTCTTAACCGTAAGACGACCCTCATCTGCCCTCGGAGTGGTTCTCAGCTGCCCTCAGAGTGGTCCCTCCCACGAGCCAACTCGACCCCCGTCAACACCAACCCACTATATTTATCCGGTCTGCTTCGTGTATACAAAACAAGCTGCATATGCAGCATACAATAATCTTCCAGACAACTAAAATTGCCTTGTTACTTCTTCCCAATGTTTCATGTTGAATCAATTTAATTTAGCCACATTAACCATTATTCACCTTACATTCCTGACACCTTACAATCCTACACAAATTTTTCATTAGGCAAATAGGTTGTGAAATGTATACAAAATAACAATAAAGGAAATGTATACGTAGATAAAAATGTTTTAAATTAAGAATGTTTATATAGTTAACTTGAATCTGATTAACTCTAAATAACGGAATTATATTTCGGAGCGTATTATATGCGTAAACTAAATTCCAGTTAACATTTTTAAGTTATCGATAATAATGTGTCAGAAATATTTCTGGAACAATGACTACGGTCATCAATGAGTTCGGCATCAAGTAGAGAATAGGTTGTACATAAACTTAGAGACATATAGGGTAGTCAACCTATTGTTGGAGAGTTATGAATAAATAATCTTTATTGAGGCTATAGAACACCTTCCTTACCAAAGTCGTGTTTACCAGTTCACACAGGCCTACAAGCCTGTGCGTGACATCATTCAAGCAAGTACAGACCATTCACTCAGTCGGGGACTCGAACCTTAAACATAATCCTTCCGTGGCCACTGAGACAATTTTTTAAGCACAATTCA
>JAQJVL010002782.1:0-81492 GCA_035578905.1 Stictocephala bisonia | reverse complement strand
AAATTCAAAATTTTTATTACTAAGCATAAGTAAAACCATTAGGATTTACTGTTTATTTTGGAAGATATAGTTCTATAAACAAGATTACAAATGATTTTCAACTTGATGGTGCAACACCACATTTTTCTTTAGCAGCTAGAAATCATTTTATTTGTAAACTTATTGGACTGCACAAGACTAGTTCCTATGGAACCATATAAAACTATTGTATATGCACAGAGAGTTAATATTAGGAATAGTAGGTCTTTAAAAGTTGTACTGCAGTAGCAACTGTACAAAGTGATAAAAAAATAGTATGGAAATTTACAGAAATCACATTATTAGAGAGGGAATTTTTTAACAACAATTTAACATATGTTTTAGTACTTCAAACCTAAAGGTAACATGTGTTTTTAGACTGCCAGTAAGATATCTTAGGAATTACTGTAGTTATAAGTTTGGGACCAGTTTGGTTGTGAATTCCTCAAGATATTTGGTACTATTATTTAATTAAAATTTTCAATGAAATAAATAGGTACATCTTACTAAAGCAAAGCCTTGGAAAAAAGCCTCTAGTTTACAGCACATTGGAGTTAAATTTAACTGTACAAATTGTATTGTTCTGTTATTGACTTAATTATGTTTGCTCAGATACCCTCGGATTACGATGACAAAGCCAGTATAAAGGTGGTTGTTAAACGTTTGGAAGATGAGAAAACTGACATATCTGAACAAACTGCTACACTAAAAGAGGAGAGTTGTGGTCAGGTATGGACATTAATTGATATGTAAATAAAACATCATGATTTGCTTTGATAAAGAGGAAATTTTAAACAATTTAACATATTTTGTTGTACTTCAAACCTAACATTACTGTAGTTACAAGTTTGGGACCAGTTTGGTTGTGAATTCCTCAAGATATTTGGTACTATTATTTAATTAAAATTTTCAATGAAATATATAGGTACTCTGCACACAATTCCAAATTCCCGTCCGCCATTTTGATTTTTTTGGAGGTTAAAAAATAAAGATTTGTAGTTTTCTGAATTTTCCCATTGGTTGCTTGGTAAAAGCTACAAGTGTGCCAAATTTCTCAAGTTTCTAGCTCATCTGGAAGTGGGTAAGAATTTATATACGTTAGTGAGTGAGTTAAACATGCGGCTTTATAGATATTAGATTCACAGAAATTATACATTGTTAAAGAGGGAATTTGGAACAATGATTAAAAACATTTTTAAGTATTTTAAACCCAAATGTATTATTTTTTTTAGACTGACGGTAATATGCTAAGAATTATTGTATGTTAACGTCTGGGACCAGTTTGGTTGTGAATTCCTCAAGATATTTAGTACCATTATTTGTTAACATTTTTCATTGGAATTGATAGGTACATATTACTAAAGCAAAGCCTTGGAAACAAGCCTCTAGTTTATAGCAAACATTGTCAGTAAAATTTAATTTTACAAATTCAGTAGTTGTAGAACATAAATATAGAATGTAATAATTATTGATATATTATTGATTTAATTATGTTTGCTCAGATACCTCCGGATTACGATGACAAAGCCATTATAAAGGTGGTTGTTAAACGTTTGAAAGAAGAGCTGATTGACATCTCTGAACAAACTTCTACACTTAAAGAGGAGAGTTGTGGTCAGGTATGTATAGTTTTTAACGAATGCGTACAGTTAAAATATTAATTCAATAATTCCGGCTTGACCAAAGCAATAAGTAATTCTATAATAAGTCACTGTCACTATTGGCCTTTGTTTTATTTTAAAAATATAAATACAGTAATGTTATAATATAATAAAGTCGTAACTATTAATTTATTATAGTTCATTAATGTTGTGGTAGAAAAAATGCTAGGTCATTTATTTGTAATTTTATAAGAAGGTAACTTTGAAGCAAATATTTTACCTAAACGGTAACAAGGACAGAAAAATATGACGGTACGGACGGGGCGGGGCGGAGCGGCAATCCTTTTTTTGAAATTGAATAGGGGGGGGTAGGTTTTAAATTTTTTAAAATTTTTTTTTTTTTTAAAAAAAAGGGTTTTTTTTGGAAAAAATTTAAATTTTTTAAAATTTATTTTTTTAAAAATTTTTTTTTTAAAAAATTTTTTTAAAAAAAATTTTAAAAAAAAACTTTTAAAAAAATTTTTTTAAAAAAAAAAAATTTTTTTTTTTTCCCAAAAATTTTTTGGTTTTTTTGGTTTGGGGGCCCCGGGGGTTTGGGGGGGTTTTTTTTTTTTTAAAAAAATTTTCCCTTTAAAAAAAAATTTCCAAAAAAATTTTTGGAAAAAATTTTTAAAAAAAACCCCCCAAAAATTTTTTTTTTTAAAAAATTTAAAATTTTAAAAAAAATTTTAAATTAAAAAAAAAAAAAAAAATTTTTAAAAAAAAAAAAAAAAAAAAAAAATTTTTTAAAAATTTTTAAAAAAAAACCCCCATTAAAACCTGAAAAAAAACAAAAAAAATTTTTGGGGTTTATAAAAAAAAAAAAATTTTAAAAAAAAATTTTTTTCCAAAAAAAAATTTTTTAAAAAATTTTTAAAAAAAAATTTTTTTTTTTTTTTTTTAAAAATTTTAAAAAAATTTAAAAAAAATTTTTTTAAAAAAAATTTTTTTTAAAAAAAAAATTTTGGGTTTTTTTCCCCTTTTTTTTTTTAAAAAAGGGGTTTTTCCCCCCCAAAAAAAAAAAAACCCCAGGAGAGGGGGGGGGGGGGGGGAAAAAATTTTTTTAAACCTTTGGGGGGGGGGGGTTTTTTAAACCTTTAAACCCAAAAAAAGGGGAAAAATTTTGAAAAATTTTTTAAAAAATTTTTTTTAAAAAAAATTTTTTTTTTTTTAAAAAAAAATTTTTTTTTTAAAAATTGGAAAAATTATTTTAAAAAAAAAAAATTTAAATTAAAAAAATTTTTGGTTTTAAAAAGGAAATTTTTTTTTTGGGTTTTAAAAATTTGGGCCCCTTTTAAATTTTTTTTTAAATATTTTACCCGTAATTTTTTATTAAATTTTTTTTTTTGTTTTTTTTTGGAAAAGGGAAATTTTAAAAATTTTAAATAAAAATTTTAAAATTTTGGGTTTTTTTAATTTAAAAATTTTTTAAAAAACCCCCCCCTTTTTTAAAACCTTTTAATTGGGGGTTTTTTCCTTTTTTTTTTTGGGACCTTTAAAATTTTTTTTTTTTTTTTTTAAAATTTTTTTTTTTAAAAAAAATTTTTTTTTTTAAAAAAAAAAAAAGTTTTGAAAATTTTTTTCCCTTTTTTTTAAAAAAAAATTTTTTGTCCCTTTTTTAAAAAAATTGGGGTTTTTTTTTTTTTAAAAAAAGGGGGGAAAAAATTTTTTTTTTAAAAAAAAAAAATTTTTTTTTTAAAAAAAAAATTTTTTTCCGTTTTTTAAAAAAAATTTAATTAAAAAAAAATTTTTAAAAAACCCCCGGGGAAAAAATTTTGGGGGAAAAAAAAAAAAATTTTTAAAAAAAAAAAATTTTTAAAAAAAAAAAAAAATTTTTTTTTTTAATTTTTAAAAAAAACCCCCAAAATTTTAGGGGAAAAATTTTAAAATTTTTGGCCCAATTTTTTTTATTTTTTTTTCAATTTTTTTTTTTTTTAAATTTTTTTTTAAAAAAAAAAAAAAAAATTTTTTTTTAAAAAATTTTTTCCCTTTTTTTTTTATTTTTTTGGGGGGGTTTTTGGTGGGGGGGGGGGTTTTTTTTTTTAAGGTTTTTTTTTTTTTTAAAAAAAAAAATTTTTTTTTGGGAAAAAAAAATTTTTTTAAAAAATTTTTGGGGCCCTTAAAATTTTTTTTGGGGGGGGGGGTTTTTTTTTCCTTTTTAAAAAAAAAAAAAAAACCCCCCAAAAAAAAAAAAAAGGGGGGCCAAAAAAATTTTTAAAAAGGGAAGGTAAAAAAAATTTTAAAAATTTTTTTTGGGGACAAAAAAAAAAAATTTGGGAAAAAATTTTTTAAAATTTTTTTTTTTTTTTTTTTAAAATTTTTTTTTAAAAATTTTTTTTAAAAAATTTGGGGGGGGGTTTGGGGAAATTTTTTTTTAAAAAAAAATTTTCTTTTTGGGGGGGGGGTTTTTTTTGGGGGCCCCAAAAAAAAATTTGGGGGGGAAAAAAATTTTTTTTAATTTTTTTTTTAAAAACCCGGGGGGGGGGGGTTTGGGGGGGTTTTTGGGTTTTTTTAATTTTTTTAAAGGGGGGGGGTTTGGGGGGGGGTTTTTTTTTTTTTATTTTTTTTTTTTTTTTTTAAAAAATTTTTAAAAAAAAAAAATTTTTTAAATTTTTTTTTTTGGGGGGAAAAAAATTTTTTTTTTTTGTTTTTTTTTTTTTAAAAGGCCCTTAAAAATTTTTAAATTTTTTTTAAATTTAATTGGGGTTTTTTTTTTTTGGGGGGTTTTTTTTTTTTTGGGGGGGTTTTTTCCCCAAAACCCCCCAAAAAAAATTAATTTTTTAAAAAAAATTTTTTTAAAAAAAAATTTTTTAAAAAACAACTTTAAAAAATTTTTTTTTTTTCCAAAATTTTTTTTTTATTTTTTTTTTTTTTTTAAAAATTTCAAAAAAAAACCCCCCTTTTTTTTTTTTGGGGGGGGGGGCCCCCGGAAAAAAAGGGGGAAAAAAAAAAGGGTTTTTTTTTTTTTTTTAAAAATTTTTTTTTTAAAAAATTTCCCAAACCCCCCCAAAATTAAACCTTTTTTTTTTTTAAAAAGGGGTTTTAAAAAAAATTTTTTTTAAAAATTTTTTTTTTTTAAAAAAAAAAAAAAAATTTTTTTGGGGGAAAAAAGGGGGGGCCCCCTTTTTTTTGGGGGAAACCCCGGGGGGGAAAATTTTTTTTTTGGGGGGGGGTTTTTTTAAAATTTTCCCTTTTTGGGAACTAAAAATTCCCCCCCTTTCTTTTTGGGAAAACTTCCCCCCAAAATTTTTTGGGAAAATTAATTTTTTAAAAAAAAAAAATTTTTTTTAATTTTTGGGGGGGGGGGGGGGAAAAAAAAAAAATTTTTTTTTTTAAAAATTTTAAAAAAAATTTTTAAATTTTTTTTTAAATTTTTGGGGGGTTTTTTTTTTTTTTTTTAAAACCTTAAAAAATTTTTTTTTTTTTGGGGGGGGGAAAAAAAAGTTTTTTATTTTTTTTTTAAAAAAAAATTTTTCCCCGGGGGTTTTTTTTTCCCCCCCTTTTTTAAAAAAAATTTTTTTTTAAAAATTTTTTTTTAAAAAAAAGGGGGTTTTAAAAAAACCCAAAAAAAGGGGAAAAAAAAGGGGGAAATTTTAAATTTTTTTTTTTTTAAAATTATTTTTTTTGGGGGGGGGGGGGGAAAAAAATTAATTTTAATTTTTTTTTTTTTTTTTTTTAAAAAAAAAGGGGAAAAAAAATTTTTTTTTTCCTTTTTTTTTAAAAAATTTTTTTGGGGGGGCCCCCCTTTTTTTTTTTTGGGTTTTTTTTTAAAAAAAAAAAGGGGAAAAAAAATTTTTTTCCCAAAAAACCCTTTTTGGGGGGTTTTTAAAAAATTTAAAAAAAAAAAAAATTTTTTAAAAAATTTTTTTTTTTTTTTTTAAAAAAAAAAAATTTTTTGGGAAAAAATTTTCCGGGGGGGGAAAAAAGGGGGTTTCCCCAAAAAAAAAAAATTTTTTAAAAAAATTTTAAAAAACCCAAAAACGGGAAAAATTTTTTTAAATTTTTTTCCCCCCCCCCCCCTTTTTTTTTTTTGGGGGAAAATTAAAAAAAAAAAGGCCCTTTTCTAAAAAATTTTTTTTAAAAAAAAAAACCCAAAAATTTAAAAAAAAAAAAAACCCCCAAAAAAAAGGGGGGAAAAACCCCCCAAAAAAACCCCTTTTGGAAGGGGGGGGGGAAAAAATTAAAAAAAAAAAAAAAAAAATTTTTTTTTTGGGGGCCCCCCCAATACAGGAAAAAAAAAAAAATTTTTTTCCCCCAAAAAGGGGTTATTAAAAAAATTTTAAAAAATTTTTTTTTTTTTTTTCCCCTTAATTTTTTTTGGGGGGGTTTTTTTTTTTTTGGTTTTTCTTTTTTTAAAAGGGGGGTTTTTAAAAAAGGGGGGGGGGGAAAAAAAAATTTTGGGGGGGAAAAATTTTTTTTTTTGGGGGGGTTTTTTTTTTGGGAAAAAAAATTTTTCCCCGGGGGGGAAAAAATTTTTTTTTAAAATTGGGGGTTTTTTTGGGGGGGAAAATTTTTTTTTAAAAAAAAGGGGAAAAAAATTTTTTGGGGTTTTTAAAAGGTTTTTTAAAAAAAAAAAAGTTTTTTAAAAATTTTTTTAAACCGTTTTTTTTTTGGGGGGGCCCAAAAAACCCCCCCAAAAAAAAACCCAAAAAAAAAAGGGGGGAAACCCCCCCAATTTTTTTTTAGGGGTGGTTTTTGGGGGGGGTTTTTTTTTTTAAAAAAAAGGGGGGGTTTTTTAAGGGGGGGGGTGGGGGGGGGGAAAAAGGGGGGGGCCCCCAAACCTTAAAAAAGGGAAAATTTTTAAAAAAAGGGAAAACCCCCCCCCAAAAAAAGGGGTAAAATGGGGGGGGGGGGGTTTTCCCCCCCGGGGGAAAAAATTTTGGGGGTTAAAAAAAAACCCCAAAAAGGGGGGGGGGGGAAAAATTTCCGGGAGGAAAAAATTTTTTCCCTTTTTTTTTTTAAAAAAAATTTTGGGGGTTTTTTAAAAAAAATTTGGAAGGGTTTTTTTTTAAAAAAAAAAAGTTTTTTAAAAAATTTAAATTTTTTTTTGGGTTTTTTTAAAAAAAAAAAAGGGGAAAAAAATTTTTTTTAAAAAAATTTTTTTTTTAATTTTTTTGGGGGTTTTTTTAAAAAATTTTTTAAAAACCCCGGGGGGGGGCCCTTTTGGGGAAAAAAGGGGGGAAAATTTTTAAAGGGGGAAAAAATTTTTTGGGGGGAAAAAAGGGGAAAAGGGGGGAATTTTTTTTTTTTTTCCCTTAAAAAAAATTTTAAAATTTTTTTTGGGCCCAAAAGGGGGAAAAATTTTTTTTTTTTTTTTTTTTTTTTTTTTTGGGGGGGGGGGGGGGGGGGAAAAAGGGGGGGTTTTAAACCTTTTTTTTCCCCCAAAAAAGGGGTTTTTTTTTTTTTTTTTTTTTCCCCCCCCAAAAAAAAAAAATTTAAATTTTTTTAAAAAAGGCCCAAAATTTTTTAAAAATTAAAATTTAAAAAAAATTTTTTTAAAAAAAATTTTTTTTTTTCCCAAAAAAAAATTTTTAAAAAAAAATTTTTAAAAAAATTTAAAAAAAGGGGGGATTTTTTAAATTTTTTTGGGGGGGCCCCCCCAAAAAAAAAAAAGGAAAAAAAACCCCCCCCTTTTTAAAAAAACCCAAAAATTAAAAAAATTTTTTTTTTTTAAAAAAAAAAAAAAATTTTTTTTTTAAAAAAAAAATTTTTTTAAATTTTTTTTAAAATTAAAATTTTTTTTTTTTTTTTTTAAAAAATTTTTTTTTTTTTTTGGGGGGTTTTTTAAAAATTTTTAAAAAAAAAAATTTTTTTTGGGGGGGTTTTTTTTTTTTAATTTTTTTTTTTTTTAAAAATTTTTTTAAAAAATTTTTAAGAAAAAAAAATTTTTCGTTTTTTTTTTTTTTGGGGGGGTTTTTTTTTAAAATTTAAAAAGGGGGGGAAAAAAAAAACCCGGGGCCCAAAAAGGGGGGGTTAAAAAAACCCCCCTTTTTAAAAAAATTTTTTAAAAATTTTTTTTTTAAAAAAAAAAATTTTTTTTGGGGGGGGCCCTTTAAAAAACCCCTTTTTAAAATTTTTGGGGGGGGCCCCAAAAAAAATTTTTTTTTTTAAAAAAAAAAATTTTTTGGGGGGGAAACAAAAACCCAAGGAAAGGAAAATTTTTTAAAAAAAAAAAAAGGGGGGGGGAAAAAAAAATTTTTTTAAAAAAATTTTTTAAAAAATTTTTTGGGGGAAAAATTTTTTTTTTAAAAAAAAAAAAAAAACCCCGGGGGGAAAAAAAAAATTTTTTTGGGTTCAACCCTTTTAAAAAAAAAAACCCCCGTTTTTTTTTTAAAAAACCCTTTTTTTTTTTTTTAAAAAAAACCTTTTTAAAAAATTTTTTAAAAACCCCAAAAAGGGCCCTTTTGGGTTTTAAAAACCCAAAAAAACCCAAATCGGGAAAAAAAAAAAAAAACCCCCTTTTTTTAAACCCAAAAAAAAAATTTAATTTTTGGGGGGGGGAAAAAGGGGTTTTTGGGTTTAAATAAACCCAAAAAAAAAAAAAACCCTTTTAAAAAAAAAGGGGGGGGGGGGCCCCTTTTTTTTTAAAAAAAAACCCCAAAAAGGGGGCCCTTTTAAAAAAAAAATTTTTTTTAAAGGGGGGAAAAAATTTAAAAATTTTTTTTTAAAAATTTTTAAAAAAGGGGAAAATTTTTTTAAAAAAAATTTAATTTTTTTTTTGGGGGGGGGTTTTAAAAAAATTTTAAAGGGGGGTTTTTTTTTTTTTCCCCCTTTTTTTGGGTTAATTTTTTTTAAAAAAAATTTTTTTTTAAAAAATTTTTTTTAAAAAAAAATTTTTTTTAAAAATTAAAATTTTTGGGGGTTTTAAAGTTTTTTTTTTTCCTTTTTGGGGGTTTTAAAAAAAAAGGGGGGGGGGGTTTAAAAGGGGGGGGGGGAAAAAAACTTTGGGTTTTTTAAAAGGGGGAAAATTTTTTGGGTTTTCCCAAAAAAAAAAAAATTTTTTTTAAAAAAAAAATTTTTGGGTTTTTTAAAAAAAAATTTGGGGGGCCCAAAAAAGGGGGGTTTTTTTTTTAAAAATTTTTTTGGGGGGGGTTTTTTTTTTTTTTTTTTTGGGAAAATTTTTTTTTTTAAAAAAAAAGGGGGTTTTTGGGGTTTTTTTTGGTTTTTTAAAAGGGTTTTTTGTTTAAAGGGGGGAAATTAAAAAAAATTTTTAAAATTGTTTTTGGAATTTTTTTTTAAAATTTCCCCTTTTTGGGGGTTTTTTTTTTTTTTTTTTTTAAAAAAAAAAAAAACCCCTTTTTTTAAAAAAAAAAATTTTTTTAAAAAAACTTTAAAAAAAAAAAAAAAAACCCCCCAAAAAAAATTTTTTTAAAAAAGTTTTTTTTAAAAAAAAAAAACCTTTTGCCTTTTTGGCCCCCCCCCCCCAAAAAAAAAAAGGTTTTTGTTTTTTTGGGGGGGAAAAAATTTTTAAAAAAAAAGACCTTTCACCCGTAGCAGTTGTTGCTCCCCCCCCCCCCCCCCCCCCCCCCCCGCCCAGGCAAAAATTTTCTGTGAAGTGTGAAAAAGCTGCTAGAGTAAATTTTTTTCACAAAATATTAAGCGCTTCGAAGCCCCTCTTTAGATTTTTTTTTCTGTTGATTAAAGTAAAATGTACCATACCGAAATGTCCCCCTATGCTCCCGCCCCAAATGCAACCAACATCCGGGGCATACTGTCAAAAAGGGGTTTTTAAATTGTTTTCCAAAAACATTCCATCCTCTTCAGATAAATTTTAAAATTTTTCTTTTGGTGGCAAAAGGGGGAAATTGGGAAAAAGTTTTTTAAAATGCCTTTGTGCTCGTTTAAAATTAAACGAGGTTGCAGTTGGAATTCATTGATTTTTGCTATTGGATTAGATTGACCTTATAAAAAAATTAGTTCCCAAGCTTTGCCTGCCATAATGTAGTCGTACTTACACTGTAAACTGTGATTTACTGAAAGTAACACAAACACAGCAACTTTTTGTTTATTTTCTTGTAGTTGCCCCACACCTGTTTTGCGGTTTAAGGTAATTTATTTTCTGTCCACTATAGGACTTGGTCAAGTAAAACAATAAAACCCCAACATCCTTCATAGTAATTTAATTTGTTGATTGTAGTTTTTAATTTATCCCATATGGATTAGCTTAGATAAAGTATATTGTGATCCTCAAAAATTTTTTTTCTAAGTTGGACTAAAAATCCATTTTAGGGCCCCTGAACCCAAAAGACGTGTTAAAAAAATGGTGCCTGTCCATATGTGAGTCTATGCACTTTGCTGGAGACCAAACAGATGGATCGATTTTTATGAAATTCGGTATGTAGATGTATTTAGCCAATATCTCTAGACGGTGTTTTTTAATTTAAAAAAATCTTTATGAGCAAAAAACATACAATAAAAGAATTTTCTCAAAAACGATCTAACGATTTTGTTTAAATGTTTAGGAAAGATGTGAATTACAATTTAAAATATTTTAGTGATAATCGCATGTCCCTAACTTAAATAGTTTTTGAGTTATAACACTTTTTTACGGGCAAAAATGAATATTAACAATGCAATTTTTTTCAAGCTTTATTCTAACTCTTAGAATTTTGACGCAACCGATTCGCCTTACGTAATTAAATATATAAATATTAATCCTGAGTTAATTATAGTACAGGAAACCATGTGAAAAAAAGTGTAGAAGAGATCGGATTAAATAGAACGTGGATAAATCGATTTAAAACCTTTTGCAAATTGAAGGAAGGTATTAACATCAGAAATACACCATTTGTAAAGTCCAGAAATGGTTTAATTACATAGTAAAACAACAAGTGAACAAAAACAGTAAATAATTGGAATAAATTGAAAAATACACTACATATTTTAATGAAAATTAGTACCTAGGTAGTTTTAAAGTCGTTTATTATGATTTTAACCTAAAAAATATTGTAAAACAAATTGGTGGATGAGAAAAAATTCCCGCGATTGTCATGATTGTTACGAAAAAATGAAAAGTACAAGAAATATGTAAACATCCATTTTGTTGTGTTTTTAAATCATATTTACAAATTTATAAAAGCTGCTAATGGATCACTGGCAAATCCGGAAAAATGAAGATAGTAGATGAAGAATGTATAAAATTTATTATAACAAAAATTTATATAAAAAAATAATTAACTAGGGGTTTCATAGGTTGCTTATTGTGATTTCAGCAATAAAAGAATGATATACATCAAAGTATCGAATGAAAAATCGTGATTTTCGACCATTTCCATAAATTTGACACTAAAAGTTAAATATAAAAGTGGCAAAATAAAATTTTGTTCATAGAGATTATATGCTTGGATTAATAATAGCTGTAAATAATGAATTGAGTGTGAAACTTTCGGAATATCAATATGGAGATTGTAGAGTCTAAGAAAATCATTTTCAATTAAATAAATACTCCAAAAAAGTTTATGCGAACTTTAAAATCCAACAGAATATGATGTTACTGCTGAGCATGTGAGCATTAGTGCAGTACTGTTCAGGCAAACAGGAATCACCTTTTGTTTGATTCTCAAAATCACACTCTTAGAAGTTCTTTTGTTCTATTAATAGCTTATAGTTCATTTTTTTAAAGTTGCATTTGTTATTTTCTATCTACTTAGTTCTACAGTAGACTAGAATTTTAGTATTGTTCTACAAAAATGGTCTTTTGCTTAGTCAAGAAAAAAACAAATATTTTACGTTTTAAAACCAAATATATAAATAAAAATGAACTGATAAATCAATGTGGTTTAAATTTTTTAGAATCGTTCAAATTTATGGGTGTTCACATAGATAAAAATCTCAAATGGAAAGTTCATGTTAATTATCCTTGCAGTCTTTAATTAACTGAGTACTTACAAATTTGCCTTTAAACTATTAATAGATTGAACTTGAGTTTTAATATGTGAAATTGTCTATTTGGATATTTACAATCAATACTGAAATTTAGTATTGCTACATGCAAGGAAGAGGTTTGTTAGAACACATTATTTGATACATGTAGAGAAAAAATATATGTGCAGTGTGTTTATAATAGTAAAAGAATAAAGTGTATTATTAATATATAGTTTGATATAACACATTCATTACTATTATAAACTGTAACACATTTCAAGTTCAATAAAATCCTGAATTGGGTATGGTTAGGCAACATTTTAAACATATTTAAATAACACAGTTTAATTTGATTGGTGTGTGATAACAAAAGGCTCTGAGTTATCACCCTAACCAGATAAAGGGTAGTACCACTAAGACTTGTAAACATTCCCTCAATAGATTATACAAGGTGTTTATAAAGTCCCACGCTGGCTTTACAGTTTCTGAATGATTACAGATAAAGCAATAAAACTTGGCAAATCCTTATTGCACCTATAAATCTACTTTTCTGAAGTAACTACCAATTCTCTGTCATATCAGAGGGATTAGTTGTAATAAGATATTTTATTAGTGGCGATAATTTAAATGCACTAGTAAATCAAAGTAAAAAAATACTGCTATACGCATAATGCCTGTCATACAAATGAACATTATGAAGTTAGTTATGAACAAAGGTTCAAACATTTACTCTAAAAATATTTATTACGTAAACATAACTATTTTCCATTAAAAACTTTGAACACCTTCCATTTTGTAGAGGATCAACCTTTTTAAATGCTGGTTGTGGCATTCATCTGTGCTAGACAACACCTTTAAAATTATGTACATCTTGACCTATGCTTACGTTTAATATTTTATCAAACTCCTTGTGGACCATCCTCCATTGGATGTGAATAATCACTAACTACCCTAAAAAACTATTTCATAAGTCTAGTATGCATGTACAAAGTTTAATTTCCTGAATTGAGCCAAGAAAAAATATAACAATCTGTCTAGAACAGGGCTTTTTTAACTTTACACCAGCATCATTTTTTTAAAGAGTGAACCTTTTGAGATCAGGTTTGTGGGTTTATGTATTACTTCTAAAAACCTTTAATCTGATATGCTATCATTTAAGACTTTCTTCTGACTCCTTGTGGGCCACCCCTCTACTATAACAAAAATATTGTAGTTACTTCAAAAAGTAGGTTTAAGGGTGCAGTAATGATTTACCAAGTGTCATTGCTTTCTGTAATCGCTCAGAAATTATTAAGCAGGTGCGGGATTTTCTAAACACACGCATAGTGATATTTATAAACAAATAAAACCAGTAAACATTGAGTCTTAATTTATTGCTTAACCACTGATATATTTAGCACTAGTAGTTTATTATAAGCCAATATGTTTATAAATGTTCATCCTAAAAAGGCAGTTCAAAATAAAACAGGTCATGTAACTTATTTCATAGCAATGAAACCTATTCTCAGGAAATTCTCCTTAAAAAAGTTTAAAATATTTCTTTTTAAAAGTGTTTGTAAAGCACTAAAATTATCAGGATTAAAAAACTATATATTTTGATTAATTCAAAGAATATTAAATTTTTGTGTATCATTTTTTATTATTTTACGTATATTAGTGAATAAGGGTGGCAATGTGTGCAGTTTTGAGAACCTGGCGACCACATTGGGTCACTATTGCACTCCACTGATGTCGTTGGCAATGCGTGGTCCTAATAATTAGAGCTTTTAAACACATCAATTACTTCAGAGAAGTCCTTGTTTACAGTAGAGAGCTTTTCCTCACCTATCACATGGCAGACGGATCATACATCCCATAGGTTGAGGGCGTTGTAAATCTTCCATACTAAACAACAGACTAACAAAATTCATACTCTTAGGAATTTTGTATGCCAATAAATTAGAAGTATGCAATAAATTCCTAATTTGACTATTTGATAGCTGTCAAGTGTCATAAAATTTTCAAATACGAAGAAACTTTTTGACTTGAAAGAAAGTAGAGAGTAATTTTTTTTATTTTACTATTATTATTTACTAACAATAAAAATATTATTACCTTTTATGCCTGTGAGTTATTATTAAAAGATTTCCATCAAAGCAATCATTAACATTGCTACATTTCTCATCTTCACTTTCAACGATTTCTGTTTAACTGGAGTTGTTTCATTAATAAGTTCATTGCTTTCATCAGGCATGGAGTAAAATTTGTGCATTTTGATATATATATGTGTGTGTGTGTATTCTATGTACAGTATTGTTCACTAGAATAATTGACTCATGCCCATGTAATAATTGTATTATATGGCAATAAATGTTGATTGATTGATTGAACTCATTGTACAAGAACAAACTATAACATTCAAAATGTTATAAGGAGCAGCCATGTTATCAATTTTTATGCTGTAAAATTTTGCTTATTTTGAATTATATCAAATTTTAAATCAGAGAAAATATTTCTATAATTTAAATAATTAAAACTGTAATTTTTAACAGTTACCAGCCCAAGTCACTTTCGAGCCAGTTCCCGCAAGTTATCGGTAAAACACGAAACATCAAAGGGTTTGGACTCGGTAAAATGCTGCTTAAGTCCGTACTGGTGACTCGCAATTGGGAAGAATATAGGAAGGTACAGACTGCGCGGCGAAGGTCCAACCTCGAGCTCGCCGAGCGCTGATAGACAGGGGACGGATGGAGGGCCCGATATACCTGCAGTCCTAGAAACATTTGCTACTGCCAGACTTTCCCACGCAACGAGTCTTTCCCATTCTTGCTTATAAAATAAGATGAGTTAATTTTTACCTACGGATCCACCTTAAGTACGTTTCCAAACTGCGTGCGATATGGTTCTCCTAAACCAGGTTTAAGAGTGTTTAGAATGTTTAAAGTACTTAAGAGTGCGGAAAACAATTATTTAGTGGTTTTTATGGTTTGATTTTATTTAACTACCGCAGTGTAATATATTGAACCCATTTAAGTCAGCCTGTGTCCGTTAAATCATTATTAGAAACTATATAAATAATCACATCATTACGTACTCATAACATAGACCTTCTATTATACCAGACAGTCCCATCCCTATCCAGCCAGAAAATTGAAGACAGTAAAAATCGGAGCGGAGGCAGAGCAACCTAGTAGGAACCATTATAAACAATGTTATACACCCTGATTCATTGGACCCAACTGGCCATCTCGGAAATTAGACTTGTGACGTAATTTGATGACGTAACCCCCCCCCCTCATGTCACCACGAGGCAAATACCAGCGTAGCGTGGGAACGGGAAATGCAACAAGCCCAGCCCAAACAAACAAACAGATTCTTCAACTGTGTCTCCATTTCATTTGGCGTTCAAGGTTTTAATCTTGGAATACTACACTGGGACACTCAGTTCAGTACCTCAGAGAATCTTGACATCCTTTTTATATTTGTATGGATAACACAGACGACCACCATGTTTCATGACTTAATTATTAAATTATTCCACAAAATTAGTTACTTTTTTAAAATACAAAACCAGCAATTATACAAAAACTATAATATATATAGAAACCAACTTTAAATTTAAAAGTTGTAGAGAATTGTATGCTCTATAAAACTATGCTTTCAGAATACTATTTCGTCTAGCCTAATTATTAAAAATAAGTGTTTATTCTAGACACTGAAATGCTAATTTTCCACTTTTAAACCTATTGTAAAATAACTATAATTCTTAAAAATTTTCTGGTAGATTTATTAATTACTTTGGTTATTTACAAAACTTTTTTACGCTGGTAAAACTTACCTGACCAAGAAATAAAAAAATGTCCTTGCTTCTTGAAAATTTTATGTCGCGGGTTTTTAATGAATTAGAATGATGTTTTTATTTTTACGATTATATAAATTACCTGTCACAACCACGTTATAATAAACATTTACCATTATAATACTTGTTTCTTCCTGTAAAAACGATATTCCTCATGTAGTCCAGTCAATAAATGACCCAAAATGAGGTGTAGAGTGCGTGAGCAGGTAACTAAGCGATTCCTTCAGAAACTTGTTCAGGGGGCTTAGGTTGTTAACATACCAACAGTCCTGACTCCTAGGTGATGAGCGGGGGGAGGAGGGGGGGGTAAAGGTACGGATTTTGGGTTTTTCGCTTATATCTCGAAAACGGTGCATCGGAGAGAAATATTTTAGGTAATAAAATGGAGTTCTTAAAATTATCTAAAACGTTTATATCATATGTTTTTTTATAATTCCTAACCGTTTTCGAGCTATACCCTCGGAAAAAGTTAAAATTTACAAAAAAAATCAATTTACGTCAAAATATTCATAAACATTGCATCATATTGTCTAAACCTATTCATAAACGAAAAGTATGAATAGTTAAGAAGTTGTAGATTTTTAATTCCCTTTTAGAATATATATACATATGCTGATTAATGTCCAACCCGCCTAAAGTTACAGCTATTTTAAAACTTGTATAGCATTTTGCAATTTTCAGAAAATTTGTATATCATATTCTTAACCCACAACCTTTGTTCGTGTATTTTGTTTAAATTACAGATAACAATATCAGCAATTTGTTAGTCAATTAAATTTAATACTTGAAAACAACATTAAAAGAGCCGTATGCAATAGAACGCCGATTAACCGAATCACCAATTATCCGTATCGGTCCTAAGCGTTATACAAAAAATTTAAACTAAGTAATTTTTCAATAAAAACAAGTTCAATAATAATTCTTTTTTTTACTGGCCCAAAATATTCTTTGTTTTATACTGATTTAAAAAAAAATATATACTTTTATAATGTTATGTCACTTTATTGCGTGGTAAAAAATCAAATGAAAATTAGTTTCCATGGTTTTACGCTGCTGTGAGGGCCAACTTTCACTAGTTTGTTTGTCCGAATGACAAACATTTCATATAGTAATAATAGTTTTAATGCTTATAACTTTTAGGTTGGTAACACTGATTTCCTTGTCTTCTGTTAATGGACTGTCAGCTGGTTCTTGTTACCCTTACTTTATAAAGGTTAGTTTTGTTTACAAACATTTTGAAGTGTAAACAATACCTAAGTTTTCAAGTTTTCAGTTTTGTGCTATGTTTTATCCTTAGTTATGATTATATCCTAAGTTATAATCCTTACCCAGAAAGACAATGAAAGTAACCAACTAAGAGTAATCTTCACCTTTGACCAGCCACTATACTGGAAGGCGCGGGAAATCATTGCTGCTGCACCTCTTGACTCTCAGATAACGAACTGTATAGTGCGCCTTGGTGGATTTCACTTACTGATGTCCTTTTTAGGCAGCATAGGCTACTTCATGGCTGGAAGTGGCCTATAGGAACTGTTATGCACTACCCACGCTCCTCTATCTGTTGACAAAATGCTCCAGGGTCACGCGTTCGCTAGAGCAGTAAGAGGACATTTGCTTGCAACGACGGCATTGTCCAACAAAATACTGGACCAAATTATACTGACAGAAGAAGAGAAGTCTACTGTAACAGACATTTTGTCAGGTTTCCTTGATGAGCCACCTGCACTGAATGCCTTAAATGAAAACCCAATCATCAAAAAGTTGGCTGGGAAATTTGGTGATAAATTGGAACAGCTTAAAAACAATGGACCAACAGCTCAGCTATGGATCCAGTACTTCAACATGGTAAATCTAGTCAAGGAATATATACATGCAGAAAGATCTGGTAATTGGGATTCACACCTGAACTGTGTCAAAAAAATGATACCGTACTTTCATGCATCTGGACACTTTCCCTACGCAAAGTACTGCCAGTTGTATATTCAAGATATGGAAAATCTACCATCTACAATGACTCCTGAAGAATACCACAAGTTTGCAGCCAGCGGGTATTTTACTATGCGACGCTCTGATCGCTTTTGGTCAGGCGTATGGTCAGATATGACAATTGAAACCACGTTGATGCGATCATTCAAAAGCCGAGGAGGCATAACTGGAGGCAGAGGTGTTTCACACAACGTACTCGGCAAATGGTTAGTTGGTATGAGTGCAACTCATGAGATATGCACTTCGCTTGAAGAGTTTTCTGGAGTCACATTCACTTCAAGTGAACAACACAAGGACATTGGACAGGCTTGCACTCTTGCTGCAGAAGACGGCACTAAAGATGCAGAAGACATTGTCAAACTCAATCAGTGGTTTGATTCTCATCCTCCCTTCCCAGAAACCTCTCAAATCATGTCAATTTCGAGTGGAGTTGTCGGAGATGCCACGATAACATGCTATGATGCTGTTCGAGTTGGTAAAAGGGCTATGAATTCAATAGTTGACTTGACATTTGCAGACTTAAAGTTATCGCGCAAGGATCGGGCATTGCCAATATCTTCTGTCAGCTCATCGATAAAAGTTCACGATGAAAGGGTAGTAGTTGACCCAACATTGCTCTTTCAGCGGATATTTATAAGCAAACGATCAGATGAGGATTTGATAACATATTTTGAGTATGAGTTGGCCCCCTTTCCCTTAGCACTGTTCAACGAAAGTGGCATGAGAAAGTCAAACAAATCAGTGCTGTACAACTTGTTTGAGCCAACCAAGAAAGATATTCTTCTGTCTCAAATGAACATTGTAGTCGATGGAGGATTTCTACTCCACAGAGTTATTTGGCCAAAAGATGCATCGGTTGTGACTATTTGTAATAGTTATATCACCTACGTCGACCACCATTATCCTGGGACTACTCGCACTGTGGTGTTTGATGGGTACGCAAACACAGCCAATAGCACTAAATCACAAGAACAAATGCGTCGTTACAGACTAAAAAGGTCAGCCGACATCAATTTGACATGGGACACACAAATACCTGTTAAACAGGAAGACCATCCTACCAACAAAACTAACTTCATCTCCTTACTGGAGATAAAGCTGCAGGAGAAAGGGATACATACTCTTCAGGCTACCGATGACGCTGACATCCTAATCGTGAAGACTGCTGTTGAACAATCCACTCACAACTCTGTGGCTGTCGTTGTTGAGGATGTAGACCTTGCTGTCCTGTTGATTGCTTCCACTCCTGTGACCCGAGATATCTTTATGCTGAAACCCGGACGAGGGAAAACCAAAACAATAGTACTGTCCACCCAAGAGATGCAGCACCGTAGATTTGAACACATCCTGTTCCTTCATTCATTTACCGGATGCGACACAACTTCTGCTACTTTCAGGAGAAGCAAGGCGGGCTTCTTTAAATTGTACTTGGAGTCAGAAATCATCCAGCAAGCAGCAATGACATTTTCTAACCCCTCCTCTACTTACGACCAGGTTGAAAAGGCTGGGGAGATGTGCTTTCTGAAGTGGTATAAGGTGCCAAAAAAAACAAACCTCCCTTAACCATTACCGCTTCCAATCGTTTACGAGGTCAGTGGCAAATATGAAGCCTGAAATCAGCTCCCTACCTCCAACAGAGAATGCAGCTAAACAGCACTCTCGGCGAACCTACCACCAAGTGCAGCAGTGGCTCGGTAATGAGCTGCCCCCTCAAGATTGGGGGTGGAAACGTGTAGGAGACACCCTGGTGGCAATTACAATGGAAAATCTACCAGCACCAGAGGTTCTTCTGAAAACTATATTTTGCCGCTGCACCAAGGATTGTGTAATTGGAAAATGTGGCTGCCGAAAAGCGATGCTCACCTGTTCTGCAGCGTGCCTCCACTGTCAAGGGAAGTGCCTGTTGACGATGTAGACGATGATGACGATGTAGAGCCCATTCAGCAAGAGCCACCCGCTACTGAGGAAGAAGATGCCATGGAAGAACAATCATTGCCTGGGCCCTCAAGTTCAAAGAGGATGAAAATTTGATTACTTTTAAAGTTGAGAGTAAAACATTAGGAATATATTGAGAACAATGTGGTTTACAATAATTATTATTGTATTGGTGTAACGAAACTATCTGTAGAATAAAGTGTGAAATATGTCATCATCATTATTTTTTCTACTTTATTTAATAACTTGCTTATAAGTGGCCATATATGTTATTAGATGAACGAACAAAGGTTGTGGGTTAAGAATATGATATACAAACAAATTTTCTGAAAATTGCAAAATGCTTTACAAGTTTTAAAATAGCTGTAACTTTAGGCGGGTTGGACATTAATCAGCATATGTATATATATTCTAAATGGAATTTAAAAATCTACAACTTCTTAACTATTCATACTTTTCGTTTATGAATAGGTTTAGACAATATGATGCAATGTTTATGAATATTTTGACGTAAATTGATTTTTTTTGTAAATTTCAACTTTTTCCGAGGGTATAGCTCGAAAACGGTTAGGAATTAGAAAAAAAAACATATGATATAAACGTTTTAGATAATTTTAAGAACTCCATGTTATTATCTAAAAATATTTCTCTCCGATGCACCGTTTTCGAGATATAAGCGAAAAACCCAAAATTCGTACATTTACCCCCCCCCTCCTCCCCCCCGCTCATCACCTAGGAGTCAGGACTTTTAATATGTTAACAACCTAAGCCCCCTAAACAAGTTTCTGAAGGAATCGTTTAGTTACCTGCTCACGCACTCTACACCTCATTCCTTGACTGGACTAATGTGTACTTTTAATTTAGTTTTCTTGCTGCAACGAGCGTTGGAATCTGGTGGCGCAGATCTGAAACCCAGCTACTTGGGAACAAAGTGTTTGGGAGATTGTAGGTGATAGGTTCCATGCTCGGTCCTCTTGATACTGACATGGCGTCCGCTTAACGGTTGCCATCGACGTGGACATTACAAGAGAAGTATGTGGTGTCCATTTTGGATGGTAGTTAGAGTTCGGATTTTGTGTAGGGGAGAGAACTGAATGTCAGACTTGTCAGTTACCTGTAAATCAGACTAACACTACGTGGTTCGGATTCCACGTAAAGCTGTAGGTCCCTTAGTCGTCCTGTCTGTTGGACTATTAATAAATTGTCCTTTCAGAGTAATTGTTGAACTCAGTTAGTAACCAGACTACACACATATCATCATTCATATTCGCCTTAAAATATGCACAACGTTCTGTCGTTATCTCATTAGTAAGTAAGAATGTAAGAGCGACATCATGTTTTGTACGGCCGAGTTGCCTACGTTTTTATTATAGCAAAATTTATATTTTCATCCGCTAAAATTAAACCCTATTTATTGGAAATGTAAACATCTTAGAATTTTGCATAGAGTCGACATGGTTTATCTACCTTCAGTCAAATTTTCAAAATAGTACTCTTGTATTAATTTACATATTCTCTAAGTAAATTAGTTATGATTAATATTATCAAAAGTTATAATAACTTGATTTTATTTTTGCTACAATTTAATAATTTATTAGTTACTTTTATCTTAGAAATGGGAATGACGGGTTGGCACACGAAGCTACCATTACTGTTTATATGTTAATCCCGTAGCAAGACACGAGTAAACAGCTAATATATGATACGAGTCTAATTTAAATAATTATAGCGTTCGTACTACTACAGACTATATCATTATGACTAAACGTAGAGACTGTTAATTCAAATATGTTCATTATTATATAGTAGAGCTGAACATCATAGAGAGATTTCTAGATGAATCTAAAAGTAACAGATGTTCAAACGTAAATAATGGTATTTATAATAATTTAACAGCTCTAAAGCGATGTCATTTTTGTAGATAATATATACATTTTGTAGATAAAGATTTTAACCTTTAGTACGAAATGGCAAATGAGATTAATGCAATATACCATATATAAAATTATTCCAGTGGTTGTATTTCACCATGAAAAACTACTTTATTATCGCACGTCAAAGTTGAAGACAGCGTCAACATGTAGCATCTTCTAGATTACTCATGAACAATTTGATTAGTATATGTATATAATATTTTACAATACAAATATTCATCAGTGACATGTTGTAGTTGTTTTGTGTGTGTGTCAGTGACGTCTGTCGGTCCGTCTGAAGAATGCGGGCATAGGAGTGAAGGCCGAGACGGACACGACGGGATTTGTACGAAACTACCCGTCTCAGATTATTTCACCTTTATCCGCAATGTCTGATGTGCTGTCTCAGTGCGCGTACTCTCGTAAGATGAATTTTATTAATTTGTTTTATTAACGCGATGGTGTCCTAAGCGTGCGAGGCTTTATTGTCATTACCAGTAGTATGTGGAATCAACTTGATCCTTCATCTAGAAGTATTGCATACAAGTTGAGCTCGGTTTGCCGCGTTGCTGTGAGACTGACTGGTCGTTGGCGGATTCGTGGGGAACATAGGCCTGGGTTATGACAATGACTACAGATAGAATCATGTATAGTCTATGAATTTTACATGAGGAATTAAACCACATAGGGTACATTTCTTGCGTGTCTCGTTCCAATGACTCCTCTATATTTAACCGCAGGTTTCTTGCATGAAGATTAGATTTGATACACTCCATGAAATGTAGGGACTGAGATATAAACAGATGAAGAGGAAACACAAAATGTAGACGTCAATAGCAACAAATACGCCTGTGTTTTTAAAATATTTATGTTAGTTTTCTAAAGATTATTTGTTGTCCAATTGAAAATATTTTTTATGACCATGATCGTGAGAAAATTCTCTTCGCAATGAACATTTTAAATTAACATTATAATTATACTAAGAAAAAAAGTTCACTTTTCAATAAAGGCCTAGTAGTGATTCATTTCCGGCCGGATGTCTGTAATAGGATAATTGAGGGGCTGGCGAGCCCGCTGCGTTGCCAGTTTGCGCAAATCCCAAATGCAAACATATAACGCGTGCACAATAGTTTGCTGTCTCCGCTCCGATTTTTACAGTCTTCAATTTTCTGGTTGGGGTGGGACTGTCTGGTATAATAGAAGGTCTATGCTTATATATACTACTAGCTGTACCCGCCCGCTTCGCCGTTCATAAAATTGAGTTTGATTTAGAACCAAATAGGTGAAAGAATTCGAGCATTTTTGCTTCTTCTACCAATATTAGATTTTTTAGGAGGCATGTCATAAAAAGTAAACTGCAAAACAAATAATTATTTATTTTTTATTTTCACGTTTTACCACATGGTTTAATTACCGAGGAAAAAAGGTTAACACCAAATACAGATCACCCGATCAAGTAAAAGTAGTGTGTGCTACACTCTCAAGGTGAAATGTAGAACTACAATAAATCAAAACATATACAGTACTGTTGTTGTGAGAACTTCAATCTGCTTATGGCATGTGAAACTACATTAAACCACACAGTCATATGTTTTTTGTAAACAATTCAGATTCTCCATTTGAATAACATGGGATCTTTAGGAGCCTGTGGGGTGGGACCCTGTGGATGGATCTGCATCAAACTTTACAGAAACCATCTCGGGAGTATACAGGACAACATCCTAAAGTTTCATGGTAATCGGTTGGATGGTTTGGCAGCGCATAAACTTCAAATATACAAACATCCTCTTTTATAAATATAGAAACAGTTATAACTGTTACAACATTATTTTTTTAATGCTAAATACATGCCTAGTTGTTAATCATTATATGCTTATAATTAATAACAAAAGTTACATATTAAAATTGGTTCATACATTTATTATTTACAATATGCATGATACCTATCTAAAAATAAGACATAATTGTCTTGGATTGATCTGATAATATCTCACATTACAACAGTTTTATTTAATTCGCAAACTAGGAGTGTGATTGAATTTAGGTATTAAGAATTATTACCTCAGTGTTTGGTATCAATAAATAGTGACGGCAGAAGACAAATGCATAAAGCTTTTGGGCGGGCAGGCTGCTGAGTCCGGGCCGGGGCATGGCTAGGAGGAGTGGTTGAGTGACGTAGGCCTGACGTCTTTCCTTAGGAGGGTGGGTAATGGGTTGAGAGGGGAGACAGCCAACGCCAGTGCAGTCTGGCGAGGGCTGTGACAACTAGCCGACACGTTGAACCAGTACTACGACCAGCTCGCCCGTATGATGGGACTGTCTGGTATAATAGAAGGTATATCCTAATAATTCAGTCAATAGTTGTCTCTTTCATTTCACTATAAAAGTTTTCTTTAAATAAACATGTCAAACAGAAATGATTTATTTTAAACAAATCTAAATGAGAATTTAAATAAAAGTAATATGTATTTTAACGGAACTGGAAATCAGAGAAATATTTTTCTAAGTCACAATAAGCAGCATGGTATATTTTTCAGATTCCGTGATAAGAAGTATATAGTTCATAGTTACTTTATTTTATTTAAAGTTATTAACGGACTTATAATTTTTTACTACAATTATTATTTTTGATATTAATATACGTTTTAGTAGTTTAACTTTCCAATACTTAATATGTTTGATATGTTTTTATTTTAAATACTGGTTTAATTATAAGAAATGGCAAAATACAAACACTCCGTAAAGACGTAAACACTCGCCCTTTACAATCCGTCAGTGAACGCCTCGTAAGGGTCGAGTCGATGTTTTTATATGACTAGTAGGCCAGCCAGGAGGCCGGACCTTCAGCGCACGTACTGTACAAGCTTATTTTTTTAGTGTGAATTTCAAAATCAAATCAAATGAAAAATCTGTTTATTCCCAAAAAAATAAAAGTACAAAATTAACAATACAAAATATAACTGAGAATGATCCTCTCATGGGCTAAAGCCTGTGCGAGAGGACCAACTAGTTTTCAATAAATCTGTTTCCTGGTGAATGGAAAACTTAAATAAAAATAACACTTAATATAGACATTATGAAATACAAATGAAAAATACAAAATAAACTTCTCATATCAGAGGCCGCAGGAGAAATTACAATTTATAATGATGATAATATTACATCTAAGAGAAGAAGAAACAAAAAAGTGATGCACTCAGACAGAAAGAAACGCACTAATGCGTGAACAGACGCTCACACACTCATGCGCGCATAGACGCATACACACATATACGCGCACAAACGCACACGATCTCACGAATGCATACGCGCACACACTCATACAAACACATGAACACTCATGCGCACACATGCATGCGCGCACATATGCACACGAAACTCATGCGCGAAAGAGATGCAAAACGCACATCCTCTCATGCGCGCACAGAAAGAGCAATTTTTGCTACAACAACAATTTTGCCACAACAAAGAGACACATAGTAAAGTTGTTGCATAGCTTTTCTTTAATGGTATTGACAAATATACATTCTCTTTGTTGAAATCTATTGATCCAGTTGTCGGCACTGATGGCGCAGTGCTGTAACTGTAACTAACTGTAACAGTACCACTGTATGTGTATGGGTGGGCGGGTGGGTCAATACCACCATGTGAGAGGTTAGGTAATAGCACTGTACGTGTATGGATGGGCGGGTGGGTCAATATTACTGTACGTGTATGGGTGGGTGGCTGGGTCAATACCACTGTACGTGTATGGATGGGCAGGTGGGTCAATACTACTGTACGTGTATGGGTAGGCGGGTGGGTCAATACCACTGTACGTGTATGGGTGGGGGGTGTGTCAATATCACTGTAAAGTATGGGTGAGCGGTTGGGTCCATAGCATGTAACTACATGGGGACAAAGTGTTTGGGAGATTGTAGGTGATAGGTTGGATGCTCGGTCCCCTTTATTTATTTATTTATCAACGGTCAGTGTCATTTACAAAAATGTACAAACAAGCAACTTACATACATACAAAAGTACAACTACTAGATAGCTGCAAGATGCATATAAATAATTTCCAACAAATAATTATTTTAGAATATATAATAAATAGTAATAAATAAAGTAAAACTAAACAACAATCAATAAATTAACTCCAACAACAATTGACTTCAACCAACTTAACAACAATAATGATCTATGTATATAAATACTAATAACTACAATGGGACCAACTATCATTTAATCAAAATAACATTATACTATATGCCTAACAAAAAAATAAGAACAAAGAAGAGATGAATAGAAAAAGAACAAATAGAAAATTGCTTGATTAATCAAGAGTGCAATATATTTTTCCTGAAGGTAATGGGTGAAGAGCCAAAGAAGTCTGCCTGTGCTGAAACAGAGTTCCCATGTCTCAGTAAACGAGGGATGATACTGTGGTAGCCGTAACTGGTTAGCTGATGTGCCTTTCCAAAGAGGTCTCTTGATCTGGTGCCTCCGACTGGAACCCGCAGATCCACCGTTCCGAGGAGATCGGAGCAATCGATACCACCATTAAGCAGTCTTTGCAGAAACATCAGGTACAGATACCTTCTTCTTGACTCCAGCAGGGGCAGTCCAAGAGCATCCCTAAGCGTTGTCACTGGAACCTCCTGATAATTAAATCCAAGCCGGACTCCAACTGTCTTCAAAAATCTGATCTGAATTCTCTCCAGCAGGTCACAATGATTTTTCTGGAAAGGAGCACACACCACGGACGCATACTCCAGATGTGGTCTGACTAAAGAGATGTCTCAATAAGGGAATAGAAAGACCATCACGTGAGGCTCTTATGACAAATCCAAGGGAATCGTTGGCTTTTTTAGAAATATGTTGCAGGTGCTCACGAGGGTCAAGATTAGGTACCATTATTATTCCAAGGACCTTTACACTCTCCACTCGCTTCAGATGGGCTCCTCCAACAACATAATCATACTCAAGAGATGATCGAGAACGTGTAAATGTCATCACAAAACATTTGTCCGGATTCAAGTCCATGTCATTCAACGTACACCATTCTACAAGACCGTCCAGGTTATTTTGTAATCTAAGGCAATCATCAGGACCAGTGATATCAACGAAGACTTTAGCATCATCTGCAAACAACAATAAATTAGTTGAAAGCCTGTCGCCCACATCATTAATAAACAGGCTGAACAAAATAGGTCCCAGGAGTGAGCCCTGTGGTACGCCTGACAGAATGGGTATCGGTTCAGAAACTGCTCCCCCGAACCGCACTTGTAGATGTCTATTTTCAAGGTAGGACTTAAACCAGTCAAGCAAAACACCATGGATCCCAAAGGCCTCAAGTGTTTTTAATCAAGTGGACGTGGCTGATACGATCAAACGCCTTAGAGAAATCCAGGTAGACTGTGTCGATCTGAGTGTTCCTAGAGAAGGACTGGATTACAGTGTTATGAAAAACAGCCAAATTAGTTGACGTGGAGCGACCCGCAAAGAACCCATGTTGTTCGGGGCAAATAAAGCTCCTCAAAGAAAAAGATATGAAATTCAGAACGATGCTTTCAAATATCTTGGCCAGACACGACTGGATAACTACTGGTCTGTAGTTTTGAACATCTCCCAAGTCACCTGATTTGTGAATAGGAGTCACATAACCAGCCTTAAGATTCTGGGGGAAAACTCCTTTACTCATCAAAAGATTGAAAAGCGTATGTAGAGGGATTACTTCTTAGCAATCGTACACAGATGCAAAGAACCGGGCAAAAAGTCACACATTATTGAAGGGTCTTGCGTACTAACGTCATTGTAAATCATTCTTGATGGTATCCCCAGGTTTTTTCTTTGACTGTTCACATGAGCCCAAAAAGCCTTGATGTTTTCCGGTATTGCTGAATTTAACCTCCGAATATATGAATCATAACACACCCTACCAAGTACATTGCATGATCTCCTCAATCCACAAAAACGCCAGTAGTCTTCATCTCTAAGAGTGCATTTAAAAGTCTTATGAGCAATCTTCTTCCTGATAACTAAATTCACCAATTCCTTAGAGAACCAGCGAGGAAACGTTCTACTTCCAATATATCTTATGGGGGAATTGTCAACAATGACTTTTCCAGTTGTTGGCAAAAGCCCATGAACGCAGTCTCCACATCATCACAAAGAACAGGGCAAGGAGTATTCTAAATCCATGAGAAGACTTTATCCATGTTGTACCAATTTAAGTCCCTTTGAAATCGCTTAGGATCCCGTTGTATAGAGGAAGAAACTCCGAAGTTCATTTCCAGGGCAGGATGGTGTCTGTCCTGCTGCAATACTGTGTCAACGGCAGGGCTCACCAACGTACACTTCATTGAGGCTAAGATCAAGTCCAAGATGACTCCTCTCTCGTTCAGAATATTGTTATATTGTTGAAGATCTAATGTTGTGGCTATGTCAAAAATGTACTGGGCACTTAAATTAAAATTATCACCCATCCTCATATTGCGCCAGCCGGTCGTTGAAAGATTGAAATCTCCCACTATGATAATGTCACTATACTTTGACCGCTCAATAAAAGCTTCTTCAACTGACTCACAATAGGCAGCATAGGCACCGGGGGGATGATTTGGTGGAATGTAAACCCCACCCACCACAACGCAAAAATTCAAACAATTGATTGCTACAAAGATTCATTACAGGTGCAGAGGTAGGGACAGAACATGATTTCAACTCCTTGCACACTGCCACCAACACACCCCCACCGCTCAGCTTGGAGCTGGTTTCTTCATTTCTATCTTTCCGATAAATATTATAATTGTTTAGACCAAGTTCCTGATGTCTTAATTGAGATTAGTTTCACAAAAAACAAGTTCATCGTAAGCCCACAAAGGAGCTAAAACTTTAAGACTTGACAGTTTATGCCTAAGACCATTCACATTCTGATACAACATACAAAGAGGCCTCTGACCGTTGAAAGTTCCTAGTTTTTTTCTGTACAATTGTTGGAACTCCATGCACAAACTTGATCGTTAAGTTCACCTCCCCAGCAGAAGTCCTTGACTGAAGCTCTTCTCTCAACTTTGCTAGGTGAAGACGCTCTCTTTTAGTTCTGTCCCTACCTAAAGACAACGTAGCAAAAGACTCGTCCAAGGCTCTTACCACAGCTTCATCGAAATTCTCTATCAGCTTCCCAGAATCCAACTGATCCTTTAGAATAACTTTTAGCGGGCGACACCCACCCTGACTGTTGGATCACGCTCCCAATCTGAACGCCTTAAGGTTTTTCGTATCAACACTCGGACACACCGTAGAGACCACCGTCCGAACCTTTTCCAGATCATATTTCTTCCGATTACTTGCATCCTATGATTTAGATTCGGGAAGCTCGTAGAATATAACATTAGAAAGGAATATAACATTTTGAGCGTTCATTTATTTCCCTGAGAATTTCCTCAGGGCTGATTCCCCCCGGTGCAGATTGAGTCTGTATATCAGATACCTTTGTTTCTAAAACTGTGATTCGAGACTCAGACTCCGTTAATCGTGGTTCAAAAGAATCCAACTTGTTGTTTAGAGCCTTTAAATCATTTTTAATATCTGCAACATCAGAGGGCACTGTCTTGATAGAATCTATAGTTGCTATCAGAGTTGACATTTTCGAGGACAAATCAGATATTTGGGACAACAATTTGTTAATGGGCTGATCAACAATGCGTACACAACCCACGCGATTGCAAACCCATTTTACCTTATTGTCACAAGCGTATTTAGAATACTCCGATTTAGACAAGCGTACGCACTCAATATGAAACCAACGCTCACACTCATTCAGTGGCGGCTGGTGGGTTAAAATCTCAGGAGGACTCAATCTAATGGCCAACTATGCCGCGTCGCCATGATGAATTTTCCACTGTCTGCTTGTATTGTAATACGTAGTAACGCAAATTGCTGCACGCCGCGCGAAACCAAAACTATTACATTTTGACGGAGAAGTGGCTTTCTCTATCCCTGTGGAATTGTTTAGCGCGGAATAAATTTAAAAAATAAATAAATAATGTTAGTAATGACTAGGCCTAGTGTACAATTCGACTATTAACTCTACAAACGGAATAACTGAATGTGGCGTACATACCTTAATTAAGCTGTTTGAAGCAGAAATTCATCCGTCGGTCCCTCTGCTCCGAAAAGTGTTTTATGACGTGCTCGTTAAAATTTGGAGTTTTTAAAAGGCCTTTTTCAATAGAACACATTGCTAACGCACTAAGTCGGTCTTCTCTCATTGTATTTCTCGTGAATGTTTTAATGCGTTTTAGGGTCGAAAAGCACCTTTCGCTTTCTGCATTTGTCATGGGAATCGTGCAAATAACTTTTAACAGTTTTACTGATTCAGGGAGTACATGTGTTAAATTATTATCATAAATAAAGTTCAATAACATTAGCGAACCCTTAGCAGTTTTAAAATCATTTCTGTTATAAATAACTAACAGTTCTTGTCACAGCTCTAATTTATTAAATCCAAACAATTTAACGGCGGTATCTAGTTCACTTTCCGGAAATGTCTCTTTGTGTTTTGCAAATAAGGTTGGCTCAAAAAGTACACCAACAGATAAGTGATCCAAAAAACTGAATCGATCATTTATACCGGTAGTTATAACATCACATATTTCTTTAGCAACAATGTTTTTTCTATCACTAAAGCGAGCTCGTTTTGTTCTGGGTTCAGACGATAAGTCTTCGTCGCGGCTGCATTCCACTGAGCTTCCGGCCGGTAAGTCGAGGTCAGGCGAGTTCCTTATTGTTTCAACAGCTGATTTGAACTCATCAACGTATTTGCGCGCTTTAATGCAATCAATACTTCTATGTTGTAACTCACTGTAAAGTATATCTACATGGGGCATAATGTTATTAAAAAAGTTAAGCCAAAAATTAAAGTCATCATTATTAAGCAGGTTTTGTAAACCAATGGCTTTATTGATTGTGTTGTAATCATTGGTATTGTCATCCACAATATTATCTAAACACTCATAAATTTCATTTTTATACTTGCGTATTGTGCCAACAATCCTTGATTTAAAATTCCATCTAGTTGCTGGATTTGTAGGCAATCGTTTCTTTACGATTTTATCAAGTACACTAGTACGTTTGGTGGATTGAGAAAAGAAAGATGAAAACCCTTCAATATTACTAAAAAATATTTTTAGTTGTTTATTTTGTGCGGCACATCTCTCTACAATCAAATTTAACTGGTGTGCATAGCAATGTACATAATGGGCGTTTTTGTATATTTCTCTCACTCGAGCTTGCACTCCTGTATGTGGTCCACTCATAGTAGAAGTGCCATCGTAGCTCTGAGCTATTACTTTTTCGGGTTTTTTATCTAATCGAAGCTTCTCCAGCTCACGAAAAATGGCGTCACTGATTCCCTCCGCATTTAAACTCTTAGGATTTACATAAGTAATAAATCGTTCATTTATTTGACCATTCAACTCATACCGTACAATAAAAACCAATTGTGACAGAGTAGCCACGTCTGTCGTCTCGTCTGCTTGTATTGCTACAAAATCACTCTTAGAAATTTCGTCACAAATCAGCTGATGACAAACTGAGTAAATAGAGTCAAGCAAATCATTTTGAATAGTTTTAGATAGCCCCAGGAATACCCGATTATTTGTTCTTTCAATGTGTTGTTTTAACGTGACATCTATGTCAGACATTAGATTAATCAATCCTCTAAAAATTCCAGGATTGTCTGATGTGTCACGTTCATTGTGACCTCGCAAAGCTAATTCAAAAATTCCACAAAATTTCACTGCATCAATTAATTTGTTTAAAATATATCTATTGTTTGCCACTTCTTCATTATGTTTTTGTATATTTAACCTATAAGCACTGTCTAATTGGCTACCTATATTAACTTTACCTATCACAGCATATTCTATACTAGCATTGATGTGTTTCTCACTAGATTTGTGTTTTTTAACTTTTACTAACAAATGCTTTATATCTGAAACACCATTGACAGTCCAAACAGAGTCACTTACATTCATAACTAAACAATAATAACAACAAAAAAAACATTCTTTTTATTACATCCACACAACCACTCAGCAGAGTCATACATGGATTTATTAAATTTTCTAATAAACCCTTTCCTACCTTTGCATTCTTTCTGTGTTTGAATTATAGCTAAATCGGGTCTTGGTGGGCCTAATGCTTTCAATTCTATCCTGTGTTCATAACTCACCACCTCACGTCCTGCATACTTAGCACTGATATTACTCACTGAATTCATTGTTGAAAGCAAAAGTTATTAAACATTAATCTAAAAAATTAAAACAAACAAAACATTACACCGGCACGGCGCGTCAAACATAACCTATAAGATTCAGACGACAAATTTGACTGATTTACTGGATTGTGGCGCTCTGCTGGAGGGGGCGGCAATAAATCCAACTACTGTAGACGGAGTCCCAATGTGCACTATGGTTTGACATTACAGCCTGATGCAGTCCTGTGATTGGCTGGTTAGTGCCATATAGCTTATATGGGCTTTAAGACTCATCTCTCCGGAGTCCCTACGTACTACCTACTATAAAAACATGCTGTATCGCTGCAATGATGACCGTTGTAAAAACATTTCTTATGACTAATATTAGTTATACATTTCAGTAACAACGAATATTTCTAAAAACAGACACAGGCAGATTGATATTCTTATTTATTATTGCTTTAAGAACGGGAGGACTCCGTCCTAGAGTCCTTATGGGCCAGCCGCCACTGCACTCATTATAACAAGCAATTCCATCGTCCGAATCAAGTACCTTTATTAACCAAACAGGGCAGGTTTCTGCACAAGTCGTAGCCATTGTACCAGAGATTGACAATAAGGACTTTGGTTTTTATTTATTTATTTTTATAACTGTACTTTCATATAAGATATATAATGACAAAGACCACTTGTAGCTACTCAATTCACCACAATAATGATCCCTAAACTAATCTATAATCCTTCCTAGAAATCTTCCGTATTTCGCATGAATAATTATCCTTTCATATAGTATAATGACAGAGACCAGTTGAAGCTACTCGATTCACCACAATAGTGATCCCTGTACAAAAGATATATTAACCAGAATTCTTGAGAACTTCATATAGTGCTAACATCAGAAGAACGATGTATGATACAAATGGCAGTGGCGAAAAAACTAGCGCAGGTTCACTCAAGTGTGACGTAATCCAACACAGATGCAGACAGACAGATGTTATTGACAAGACGACAAGACAGATCGAATTTGCCAAATCCTGTTCATTAGTAGAAAATCAAAAGAAAAGACTGTTCCTTTACAACTTTATTGCTTGAAAAATGTAAAACAATCAGGCACATATAACTCACACAATATCAAGCCCAACAACTGCACACGTACTGAAAATCGAGTAAGCCAAATCACACCACAAATCAAATAATAGTCGGAGCACTAGTTAGCAGACAGGCAAATCGGCCCTCCTAATACCGACATGGCGTCCGCTTGGTGGTTGCTATCGGCGTGGACATTACTAGAAAAGTCTGGGGTGTCCATGTTGGGTGGTAATCATTGTGCGGATGTTGTGTGGGGGAGATAACTGAGTATCAGGCTTGTCAATTAGCTGAAAATCAGACCAGCACTACGTGATTCGGATTCCACGTAAAGCTGTAGGTCCCTTAGTTGCCCTGGCTGTTGGGCTATTAATAAATTGCCCTTTCTGAGGAACAGTTGAACTCAGATAGTAACCAGACTACACTCACCCTACACTCATATAACCATTCATATTTGCCTTAAAATACCAACAACGTTGTGCCGGCGTCACATATGTAAGAATAATAATAAGATCCACACTACAGTGTGATTACATTAGTCATACTTATCCTTCTCAAAGGATATGCTCTCACTGACGGCAAATTGTGTCATTTATTTCATAATACAATATCTAGGCTATCAATAACAATTAAGAACTATCTCAACCATCTTATTTGATCTAAAGTTAACAAGACTGTTCATAATAATTGTGCATTCGTTTTGAAAATTTCGAATGCTAAATAATCATTCGAACGGTTCCAATGTTCGAAACGTTTCGATTGTTACCATTCACATCACAATCGCCCATCACTACAGCAGTCGTACTCGTACTTACTAATCCTAGTTATTCTTTGAAATTGTCTTACTCGTTTATTATTGGTTATTTGCGGACTACGGTGGGATAATTTAAAATATATATAACAGCTAAAACGTTAATGCTATTATAAAATTGTTTTGTGTTTATAATGTGTTTTGGTATGCAGTGGTAATTCAGAGTACTGTGTGTGTTTGTTAAATGTTAGCACACTGCTAAGCATAGTTCTACAGTATAACTGTGATGTTAGTGTTGTATAGAAGATTGAAGAACCCATCATTTACTATAAATAAATATTAATTTCATCGAAACCAAAAAGATTTAATGTGCTAAACCGTTGATTACAAGTTCATATAATTACAAAAATGAATGGATCCAATTTTCCTTCACCAAAATATTTAGTCAGGTCACCAGGTGGAAATCAACAACTTGCTGCTAGACAACCTCTACATTTACAACCAAATACACCATACATGAGCCCTAGGGGAAACAGATTATCAAGTCCAAGGAATAATTTGAGAAGCCCTGATTTTATTCCATTGGGCATAAGTAGTCCTGTTGGGAGAGTTAGACAAAGGCCTAGTTGGAAAAATCCCAATTACAGCAACAGTTCTTATACCTCAAACTCTACTTCTCCACCAAGTTCTAATTCAAGTTTTAATTACAGCCCTTACCAAAGAAACAGTCACCGAGGTAATTTCAATAGAGTAAGTACTTGCTTAATTCTTGTTCAGTTGGCTTGTTAAAAAAATTATATCAATAATTATTTAGTAGAATGGGTATTTATGCAGTTTCTTGCCACCAAACAAATTTGGAACATTTTGCTTGAAATGGGTCTATAATTGGCTGTATTTTCACGAGATATGCTTTTTATTCCGTGGAAATAACATATTTTACTGAAAAATTCGAAAAAACCAATGTCATGTTTTAGTATTTTTGTCATTTCCGTTAATTTAAATGGTATTTTAATCATATTTTTTTTTATTTTGATGGTTTTTTTGCGCTGAATATTTATAGCTATTTTTTGTATAGAATTTAACTACTTATCATAACGTTCATAGAATGTCTAAAATTCTAGATCTTGATTATTTATTATTGTACCACAATGTTTCTGTACTTTTGTAAATACACTGTAGTAAGTTATTATTATTTATTATGATTAACGGCATATGCCTTTTTAACAAAATTGTATACAAGAAAACTTAGGCTGAAAATAGAGATCTGAAAAATAGAAAACAGAGGCTAATAAAATATGGTAGTTACCAGTGCTTAAAGAATTATTTGGATAACAATATACAATTTAGAATAATCAATTAACATGCACATATAAATATATGCAATAAATATACAATAAATATTCAACAATTTGTGATGATATAGTATAAGTGATATAAGCGATAACAAGGATAAATATTTTGTAAATGTAACATAAATAATATCTAACAAACATGCAAATTCGAATATTAAACTATAAATAAATACACATAACGTGATGAATGGTTTGACAATCAAGATGACTTTAGACTGTAATGGGTGTGAATGAATATGGTGTTTGTCTCTGATGAGAGGTTTTTATTTTCCCTTTGAGAATTCATTTTCCAGATCAATTTCTTTTCTTTCCATGTGTTGATTTCCTTTATTAACTTCAGAATATCGAGTTCTTAAATGGTCAGCATGTTGTCTGTATTCTTTGCCATCGATATTGACTCTATAAGACAACAGTGCCGTTTGTCTTAGCACTAATCCTTCTCTCCAATTCTCATCTTTGTTTCTTTTAACCCATACTTTTTCCCCTCCTTCAAATGTCTTTGGTCGAGAATGAGTATCATGGTAAAACTTTTGTTGTTCTAGAGACTTTTCCATTTTATGCCTTACATCTGGTTTGAGTGTAGGCCTATCAATCAGGGTCCTTAGATTTCTCTTAAAAAAAAGCTCGGCTGGTGTTCTCCCGGTTGAGGAATGAGGTGTTGTTCTATAAGACAAAAGAACCCTCTGAAGTCTCTGCTCATGATCATTGATGTCAGTCATCAAATATTTATTCTGGAATGTTTGAATGACTCTTTCAACACACCCATTGGATCGACTATGATATGGTGTTGTTCTGACGTGAACTATGTTGTTTTTGCGACAAAACTCTTCAAATTCATCTGCCACGAATTGGTTTCCATTGTCTGGAACTAACTTTTTTACTAGTCCGTATCTACAAAAAAGTTCTCTAAGTCGTTTAATAACAGACCGACTAGTTGCATTTTTCATTGGAAATATTTCTAGCCAACGAGAATAAGCATCTATTATTACTAGCCACATATATCCATCAAAAGGCCCTTTAAAATCTATGTGGATCCGCTCCCATGCATTCTCAGGAATGTTCCATGAGTTGAGTGGTGTTTCTATGTCTTGTCTTCTAAAAGTTTGACATCTAGAGCAAGCTTTTACTAAATGTTCTATATCTTCATCTATCTTTGGCCAGTAAACATACATCTTGGCTAAAGAGCGCATTGCAACAATACCTGGATGTGAGACATGTAGATATTCAAGAATATGATTCCTCAATGATCTCGGAACTACTATTCTTTCCTGCCAAAGTAAAATTCCTTCTTCATATGACAGTTCAAATCGTTTGTCATAAAAGATCTTCAAATCGTTTGGGATTAAATTCCTTTGTGGCCATCCTCTTACACAGTAAGATATAATGTGTTTCAGTTCGACGTCTCTGTGAGTATTATCTTGAAGTGTCCGTTTAGTTAATGGCAAATCTTCAATTCTCATTGACCTAATTTGATTTACTTCGTTAAGGGTCTGAATGATTCCAATAGATTTTATTTCTGTCAATGGAAGTCTGCTTAAACAATCAGCTAGAACGTTGTCTTTTCCAGCCCTGTAGCGGATATCATAGTCGTATCCACTTAGGATGATTGCCCATCGTGCAAGCCTCGAAGCAGCATGTTTTGGTATAGCCTGTTTTGCCCCAAAGATTCTTTCAAGAGGTTTATGATCGCACACAAGTGTAAAGTGTCGACCATATAGGTATTTGTAGAATTTTTCTATTCCAAATATAATCGCCACTGCTTCCTTGTCAATTGTAGAGTAGTTTTGTTCTGCCACATTCAGTGTTCTTGAAGCAGCAGCTATAGGCTTTTGACTACCGTCAGGGCAGCATTGAAGCAATATAGCTCCCAAACCTTGATTGCAAGCATCTGTTGCCAGTATAAGTGGCCGTTTTGGGTCATAATGAGCCAGAACCATATTTGTAGAAATACTGCTTTTAATCTGATTAAAACTTTTTTCGCATTCATTACTCCAGTTCCAGGGTGAGTTTTTATGCAAAAGTCTGTGTAAAGGAAAGCAAAGTGACTGTAAGTTGGGAATGAATCTTGAATAATAATTTACAGACCCTAGGAACGAGCGAAGCTCGGATGTATTCTTGGGTGGAGGCTGTCTCTTTATAGCTTCGACACGATCTTCAACTGGTTGGATCCCTAGAGCACTGATCTTGTGTCCGAGGTAGGTTACACTTTCTTTAAAAAGCTGCAATTTATCTTCACGTGTACAAAGTCCAGTTTTTCTCAAGACATTTAAAACTGTTTTGATCCTTTCAATGTGTTCTGGTCCATTTTTGCCCCCTACGCAAATGTCATCGAAATACCATGCAATATTGTCAATTCCGACTAAAAGCTGGTCCATTAACTTTTGAAAAATTTTAGGAGCTGTTTTAATACCAAAAGGTAACCTATTGAATGTGAAGTAACCTTTGTGTGTCGCGATTATTAAATATTTCTTCGATTCTTCATCAACAGGAAGCTGTAAATAGGCATCTTTCAAGTCAATAACAGAAAATATTTTAGATCCATTCAACTTCAAAACGGTTTCTTCAAAGGTTGGAATTGAATATTCGTCATCAACCAAGTGAGGATTGATTGATACTTTGAAATCTGCGCATAATCTTACATCTCCATTAGCCTTTGGAACAACAACTATTGGAGAAGCACAAATAATTGGAGTAGTAGAAGGATCTACAGGATCTAGCACCCCTACAGAAACCAAACGGTCGAGTTCTTTGCTTGTGGCACTGTGAAGTGCAAAAGGAACTGGCCTCGGTTTGTGTATTGGTAACTGTACGTCATCGGCTACCCTCACCTTTACTTTAATATTACGTACCGTACCCAAGTTGTTTGAAATTATATCCTTGAACTCTTTGTATATTTGCTGTTTTACTCTCTCTTTGTCCAAAATATCGGTGTCGATATGATTAATATTGTGAAAACTTTGTTTACGTACGTATTGACAGTTAGGGTCTAGTTTGAATGCAACAATCCAATCTTTGCCAAGTAAAGGAGTACCTGTCAAGCTATCAGTGACAGCCACATCCAACTCCAAACAAGTTGAATCCAATTCAACAGTAACTTTTGTTTCGCCTAACATTTTTATTTGAAATGATGGATACGCACCCAGTTTCTCCGTAGGAGATAATTTAGGTTCGCCAATACGTTTCCATGTAGACTTACTTATTATTGTTCTGGCAGCAGCAGTGTCGTATTCCATAGCAATAGGAACACTATTTATTGTTAAATGTACTATGTATGTAAATCGTTCCACCTTGTTTATATCATTAACGTTATTTACCAAGGCTATGTGACCGATTTCTGGATCATCATCCATTTGAATTGAGTTGTTATAATTATCACGTGAAACGTCATTACCATTGTCAACGTTATACAAATCACTTTTGATATTAACATCAATTTTTCTGATTTGCCTTTTTAAGCTATTTTTGCTGAGTACTACATTATTAGATTTAAGACAAACTCGTTCAAAATGTCCTACTTTCCCACAAGCTCTACAGGTTGTGTTAAGTGCTTTACAGTTCTCATCTTGTGGCTTATGTTTTTCCAAACCACATTTAAAACAATGAATATCTTGATTTAAAATAAATTTAGGTCTCAATCTTTGAGCTGTTGGTTGTGTGGAGTGTGAAAATTTAATTTTATTTACCTGTGTGTTGGTAAGAAAAGTTCCTACTTGCTTTTGGTGAGTGTGTGCCATTTCCATGATACAAGCATCCTTTACAATATCTTGTAGTCTAGCCTTTTCCCTCAGGATGGTTCCTGATAAGCTCCTCTTGCATTTTCGGATCGTTTAGTCCCAGTAAAAATTGGTCACGTAGCCGCTCATCAAGCGTGTCCTTGAATTGACAATCAGTAGCTCCAGCCAGCCCTCAGATTGTTAAGAAATAAACTGACAGATTTTCTTGTTCCTTCAAAATTTTACCAAACTTTAGTCTTTCAGCTAAATAAGATGTTTTAGGTTTGTAAAAATTAGATATGAAATCAACTATGTCATCGTATTCAATAGTCAAAATAGGTTTTGGGTCAAAGTTGTCAACAATTATTTTATAATGCTGAGCACCAATCCATTTCAAAAGTAAAATTTGTTTTGCTGTTGTGTTATTCTGTAGCCCACAAACATTAATTTCTAGCTCAAATCTCTGATAGTAGTATTTCCAAGGTTCTTTGTTAGTATCGAATGTTTCAAATTTGAATTGTGTTAAATCTTTACCTGTTGTGTTTTCGTTTGATGTTTCAGTTGATGAAAATGATACGTCTTCTTTATCATTTGTATCCTGTCCGTTCAGCGCCATTATGTAATGTTATTACTTTAAAGAAAACGTAAATTAGTTTGAGAATACACTTTAATAAATAGTGTCCATAACACTAACTAAGATGTCAACAACAACCAAAAATACACCATATGATTCAAATTGTCCATGTAAATAAACATATGGCTAAAACTAAACATGTAAATAAACTTAAATATATTACACTGATGTACTCAGAAGTTTCTGCAATAAAGATTGATTTGATTTGAATACAAATTTGAAAACTCTTGGTCTACTACAAATATTTCTCGAGATATAATGGAAAAACTACTATCGTGGCGAATCACGATTAGCAGCCATTACGTGATCATTATATACAACAACTATTAATCACAAAAACCGAATTCACTCACATTCCTGCCGCAATTAAAATAAATAAGTTTCTTATCACTAAAACGAATTTAGTGATGTTGATTTTAGAACATCCGGGTTAAAAATGATTTTAGATGTTAAATCGAAATATATCCAGAATAAGTGTTATTATTATTTTAGTGATGAGAAGTTTATTTATTTTAATTGATTGTTAATTTCCTAGTTAGTCATTTCACACATATTAAGATAACTTTTACTGGAATTTACTTTGTTATGAAGTGATTAATACAATTTTTAAATAAATTTCCCTGAATCCAGCTTATATTCCTGACAACCGATTGGCCAATCTGTTGTTTTCTTCTTCAATCGGTTATTTCAGTTGATTGAACCACCGATTGAAAACAGTTGCCTGCATCATTATCGCATATTGAATGTTTTTAGATTGTTAAATGCATCTATTGAAAACAGTTAGTTGTATCTATTAAAATGAGGAAATTCAGTATCTTAATACGCAGGATAAAACAGTTGTTTAGATATCTGAAATCTGATGAACTAAATGATTGAATACCTCTACTAATTAATTGAAAACGAAAATAATTTACCACACGGTTGCATTTCTAACTAGACCTTCAAATTCATTGTTTTATGATGTTTTGATTTTAATGAGATTTACTGCTTAGTATATAATTACAATGTTGCGGTATTCCAAGAAACAGTTGAAACATGTCTGTAAATAGACTGATGGCCCAAAAAACTAGTTCCAGTCTAACAACTATTTTCAGTTTAATAACTGATTTCTATTTTCAGTCGTAAATAAATTCAACCGATTGCAAAAACTACAACCGACTGAATCGATTGTTCATCAACAACCGATTAAATCGGCTGTTTTGAATCGGTTGATCCCATCACTAATAGATCAATCAACTAATCAACAAACTATCATGACAAGAACCAATTTTTCTCAGGAATTTGATCATCGGGAACAGTGTCCAGCAGCACCCATGCAAGCTACGATTGTTAGCGTTGAACCTATCTAAGCAGAAATCAGGGCTACTATCTGTTTTTCCTCTCTTTCCCAAGAACTTGTAAGGTTTTAATTTGAACTACAATTAACCCAGATTCATCAAAATTGTCTTCTTCAAGAAATAAGTCTAGCCAAGACTTTCCAGTTGCTGATTCATTGAAAGGATATTCTAATCTAGTTGATTCCCAAACTGTGACCTGCAGCAAGATCTCAAGTGGTCCACCAGAAGGTTCTAGATAAATAATCTTCAAAACTTCATTGCGATATGGGAAGACAGGGCAGTGTAGTTTTCATTGTATATTTTTTTCAGTTCAAAATTTCTTTGAGAAAGATACTTAAATAATTAGAATAATATCTTTTATGCTTCATAAGCGTCTTAGTGCTAAAATACTGTTAAAATATTAGCAGGCAGTTGTTCTCAATATGTAGTCCTATTCTAATAAGATTTAAGTCGAATTTTTGCCGCATCAAATGACTTCTATGAAGCCCTCTTTTAAAATTGAACTTCAAGACCAAGAAACTCACTGAGAGACTGATTATTACAATATAGGCCTTTATTATGTATACATAATTTTACATTTGAATGGCCAATGTTTAATGAGTTTTATGAGAAAACTCATATAGTACACTACATACTAACTGCATATTGTTCTTTGTTTGCAATTTATTAATATGCAGAGAACAACTTTTAATTTTAAAATTATTTTGTTTAATTTATTTAAAATATCTTCTTGTTTGCGGCTATTTTTATAAGGTCCTTGGGTGTAACCACTGATCTAATCAATTACATGTGGCTAACTGAAGCAAGTAAGTAAATAGCCCTTCTTTAAGTTCATGACTCAAAACTGATTTCTGTCCTACTTTCAATGTAGCCTCTGCAAAAGGTTCTACTCACTCCTTTTTTTACCCAATCCCTGTAGCGTGTAAGTGTGAGAAATGCGGTTTCGGTAACCTTAAGTGCTCTAGTTTTTTCCTTTCCTACTGCAGTTGTAGGCTTAATCATACATACTTGCCTCATGTGTCTTTTGTTTTTCAACATGTTCCCCTGAGCGTTTTTCTGGGCATAGTGAAACATTAAAGGTTGATAGTAGCCTCTTTAACACATAAAATAATAAGGTCCAGATTCATAAAATAACACATATCTGATAAAGTTTCGAAAATGACTTGAACATAAAATATTACTTGTGAAAGAAACATGTTGCACAGTGACTGCCAACTGCTGCACATGAGTTTGCCAGGTATAAAGAAAGAACAAGTTGCTTCTTTAAACTATGCTTCGGTGCTATGTATATACGAAAGCTCAATTGCTCATCTTTTGACTATAACCTGAATTTGGACCACCTGCTAAGGCACCTGCAAGACAATTGCTTGCAGTTTTAATACAAGTTTGAATTATTATTATACATATATTTGTACTTTTTAAAACTGAAAATAAATTAATGAATGGTTTGACTTCCAAATGGCTGGCTTTAATTAGCTATTTTTTTTAGTATTTTAGAAGTTTAAATTATAATACAGACCAGCAATACTATTCCAGTTTTATATTTCAATTTTGTTGTTGTTCCAGGGTCGACGAAATTTCAACAATAGTGGGTCAAGCTCACCACATATCTCACTTTTCATTACCAAGGGTATGCTTGAGAACCCTTGGGCAGAACTAGAAAAGAAATTAAAAGAAACGCCAGGCTATGAAGACTGCGATATCAGTAGTGATAGTGAAAAGTCACAAAACTCTCCAGTGTCAGTTGCAAGTGACCTAGAAAGTGAAAATTTGTCATAAAGTTTGTCAATTGGATTCTTGTACATAATGTTGTTGTTGAACACATCGGAAATGTAATATTTTTGAATTGCACAAAATTTGTTAGTTTCATATTTAAAGTTGTTTGAATTTTATTTTGTTGATTAGAATCATTAACCCTTCCCACGCCATAGACAAAATGCTATATTTTGAGATTATGCTTATTTAAAATAAAAAATTAAATTTGAAATTCCTTGAAGCTGATTTGTATTCTCAATTACAATAATGAATACAAAGTAAAACAAGTTAAAAACTAATTGCAACTGAAAACAAACACTAACAACACACTCGAAATGCCCTTGAACGACTGGAGTAAGATGGCGGATAGTTTCGTCCGCGGCTGTGGAGCGCTAGCGGTGTCAGCTGCCTAATGGAAATTTCCACTATAAACAGACAAGCTTCCCAGCTGACTCATGTTAGTGGTGTTGAATTATTCGTCTTCAAAGTAACTTACGCTCTGCCATATTTACATATAGTTATTTAAATTAAAAAACGTAAGAAAATTAAAAAAAAAATATATATATATATATATTTGGCGGATAGTTTTGTCCTCGGCATTTGGAGATTGTTACAGTTGGCGGATTATTTCGTCTACGGCGTGGGAAGGGTTAATAAACGTAAATAGTTTTATGAACGTAAATTGTTGTATATTTTTGAAACACACAAGCTGCTGTAGTTTCACATTAAAAATTTAATTGAATTTTAGTTTGATAACAATCTAAAATGAGTCAAATGGATAAATGAACATGGAAATAGTTGAAATTTATTCTTAAAAAGTATAATTAAGCTGTCTTGATATTGCATTTTTAACAACAGAACTTTATTAGTTTTAACTAGCTGACATGAATACTAGTTTTGTAAAATGGTCTTTAATACTATGATCATTAAATAAATGTTTTACGTTTTTAACCCAGATGTAAAAAATACTATTAACCCACACTATAGTTTTTGTTCAGTTACAATGTTCAAATACAATTTAAACTAATTATTTCAAAATTAAAACATACCTGTTTATATTTAAATAGAAAATAACAGTGGTAAAATTGTTATTAAACCTTTTTATACAAACTTGGTCTTTGTTATTAAAGTTACCCTACAAATAATAAGCTAAAGAATTAAACAAAGCATGCTTCTACAATTTATTTACACTTTTTCATCAGGACATTTTACTAAAATAAAGATGTATTTAGTGATTGTAATATTATTACTTATACCATTGAATATAGAAACAAGAAGACTGTCAGCTTATATGGGCCCTATGAAGCCGGGTTTCCTGTTCCCAAAATTTAGTTCTAGTACTTTCTTCACAGGTAGTGCCAATGGTTCCCTATCTCTTATCTCTCTTTAGCACACCCTGATTTTGATCACACAAAATAATGTTAAACATAATTTTTTTGCCCTATTCATATAAAAATAAGTAGTAATAAAATACTTGTTTTTTATTTACATACTCTATTTACACTGCAATAGAGTCCACTGACTAAACGATGGTTCTGAAACGTGCAAACAAAAGCAGTGCAGTCTAGCGGCTATAACTCAATCATTCTGGCTAAAAACAGTATAGTGTGCGCATTCTAGCGATGAAATGGCTCATTAACATCACTAGAGACCATTTAGAGTACCAGACTCCATATTAATACTCAATAGGCTATTTATCATAATTAAAACATCGATCCTGTAAAACTACGGGGTCCATATTCTTCAGAAGTTACAATACTCTGTAAAAATACGGGATCTGCAGTCAAAGAGTTAATGAAAGTACTCTCTTTAAACATCTGTAGTTGGTTTAATATTTGGAAATTGTTAAATAAATAATTCCCTGAAAACTTAAATCTGTTTCAATGTAATTTTGGTCAATAATTATCTACGCTACAGAATTAAATTTTTATTTCAGTTAACAAATGGTCTGTTTTTCCAACCATCAAAATTTGTGTATGTGAATCTTACTTTTATTTCTTATGAAACATTTTTTCATTTTTGGAGTATTAAATTGATTGACCCACCTTGCATCATTTTAAAAATTAATACTTGAAATATAATACTCTATTAGAATAATTGGTTATATAAAGTAAATCAAGTCAAATAAATATACCACATTGGTGCAGCACTAAACGCAGCTCCACGGTAGGATCGCTCACAAGCCTCAGTACTATCGGCATGTTTTAGTGACGTTCATCGTTCACAAAACTATCACTGAACTAGAGTCAGAGTGTGATGGTCTTGGACTGTCACTCTGAATTAATGGAGGAGCCTGAGCTACCTTTTTTAGAGGAGGGATACACTTATCAGTGTCAAGGTAAAGGATCATCAGGACCAGGAACTCTCTACACCTCAGTATATTATGACAGAAAACATTTTGACTTCATTTCATTGTAACGTTCAAGGAATCAGACAAATGCTTAAAGTTGACCAATAATTTATTTTTTGAATCATGCAATCTAAATCCAGGTTTAGTATGTTTTTCAGAATGTTGGCTTTCTCAGGAAAATGAGTTATTTTAAATAAAATTACAGGTTTCAAAGCAGTTTGTGTTTAAACATGTAAAAATACTACTTGAGATGGAGTGTCCACATACTGTCCAGATCATACCTGGATGTTTTGGCAGTGAGTAATTTTGGAGAACTTGTGGCTGAGAGAATTTTTGAGTTCTGTGTTATTCTTATCAAAAGTGATTGGCCAATTATTGTAATGAGTGTCTACCGTCCTATGCAACTGTGTCTACCGTGTTCTATGCAACTGGAAATGACCCCCCAAGTACAGAAATAGCCGACATCCGGTCTTTTGCCGCCATTTTGTGAAGTTATTGATGAGGTACACTGGTGGCCCTCATGGCGTGGGGGCAAAACTTTACATATGCCATATGATATTATGTTTCAGCTGTTTTGTTGTGATGTTTATATTTCCGTCCCGCACACTGATCAGCTTTTGAGGTTAGATGTTTAGTAAGTGACATTGATTATTTCTGTGATAGAATCTAGTCTGTCTAAATGTCGTAAAAACTAGTTCAAATATATAAAAACTTATTTAGGGTCGCTTTATTTAAAAACCAGAGGACCGTTTTCTATCACATTTTATGAGCTTTCAGAATATATCATAAAAAATTACGTAACACTAAAAATGGCACTACAATTTGTGTTTGAATTATAAAAGACGTGGGGGCCACCGGTGGCCCACATGGCACACAGCGGCACGTATGACGTGGGCTACCGGTGGCCCTCATGGCATCAGGCGGACATACAGTTTTACTACAGCGGCCTCAGAATGACACAATAAATTATCTACGCTGGCATTCAACGTGTTAAAGACAATCTACAACTTTGAATGTTAAAAATCTGTTTATGAATGATATTTAATAAATGAAAACTATGATGAGAAATATAAGTCATCTCAACAGCTTTAACCACAGGTAACTAAACTCTAAACATAAATAGTTTACATTGAAGAGAACTCATTTTTTGGATATATTATATGTAATGGTAGAAATGATTCTCACATTTTTTCAATCAAAATTTATGAAATTTGTGTGAGACCTTTCGAAAACAAAGTTTTCATCTTCAAAGCAACAAACGTATTGGAAAAATGTGAGTATTATTTCTACCAAAAAATATTAATCAAATTTACTTGACTAGTTGATCCAAGCCCTCTACTGAGCAAACGAGTGGGTGGGAAGTTCGGAAGAGATGTCTTTTTGGCAAACATCTTACAATCCCTGGTCCATACAGAGGCCAATCTCTTCTCTCTCGCTAGAAGCTTGGCTCTGGAGAGGACCATGTTTATTCTTGTTGTAAGCTGTCAAGTGGTCATTGACATGGACACTTGTGGGCGGCCAGGAGTCGGAGAGTGTAGCTGTGGTGAGTCTCGCTTGATTCTCTTTGCTGCTCTAACCCAGGAAGACTTCACCTCCCTGGCGACAATGTTGGGGTGTTCCTTACCTTCCTTCTGTAGTAGTCGATGACACATAGACACATCTCTTGCATCGAACTCCAACTTCAGGACATTGGACAATCTGCCGAGGATGCTGTGAACGTTTTCTCCCCTGGATAGCAGATCACCAAAAATGTCTACCTTGTTATTTCTGCAGCTACTCCACTGCTCCAACTTGCAGCTGAAGGCTGGATGTTTTTTTCTGACGTTCAGAGTTTTTTCAAATATTTTACAATAATCTTGTTTCCCCTAATCATTTTCCGCGATAAGAGTGTTAAGGGCAGACTGAATAAGACCGTTGTGAATTTTCTCTTGTACTGTCGCCAGCTGTGCAGACGATGTCAGCTGCTGCTCATTTCAGATGATGTAATTGTCTGTTTATGTATTGTATTTTCACTTGGTTTGTGGTTATATGTTTGAGTAGTATATACTATATGTTTGAGTAGTATAGTTAGAGAAATTATGGATGAACATTTTTGGAGGATGGATAAGAGGGGCGGAAAGAGGAAATCTGGTTAGGCCTAGTAGACATCAAAGTCTAGTGTATATAATATGTATATATATTTTTATTTATAACCTATTAGTGTTTTATGTTGTAAACTGTTATATAAAAAAAGTTTTATTACAAACTGTCAAAGTGTACAGAAAATACAGTGAGGGGAAATGGGTTGAAGACCTCATTATTGGTAAGTTGGGCTTTTACTAAATTGTGCATGATTCAAATTTATATTTTTATAAAATTATAGGTAACTTGAAACCCCATATATTATCATACTATTTTCTTTGGTATAAAATTATCTAACTTTTTAACACCCTCCAATGTCTTTGATTGCTATCGACACTGGTTTTAAGATCCGAAATTTTTCATTCTAAACATTTTTCACAAGGTTCTAGAAAGCGTCCAGTAAATTAGTCAATGACGGCTCAGACTCAGAGCGACTCTCATGGCTGACTGTAGAGGCAGTTTCAACAATACTGCTGTTACACTTCCAAGATGTTTTTTTCATGCTGGAAATAAGCTTCTTGAAATTTTCATCAGGCAGAACACATTCTGGATGAAAAACACCCTTACACTGAGCACACATTTACTTCAACGAGGTCGTGTCTACCTCTCACGAACACACAGAGCAGACCGGCATATTGGTAAATAGAATATATATAAATGGATGTGAAAAAATATAAATATTAAATAAAACTAAAACAAAGCCAAATTTATGTTATGATATGAAACGTTCAGTCTTCTTGATATGTTGTTGACATAATGTGGAATAAATAGTTATTATATCTGGCATTATGTCTAGAAAATGTGTTTTATTTCCATCCATTTCACATCTTAATTGTTTACTGGATTGATAAAGAGCTTCAATTACCTTAACATTAAAATAAATACAAATATGCTTGTTACCCCTAGGAGTGCTTTAAAAGTATATCAATGGATGCTGGTGGAACCTCTTTTCAGAGAAGTGTGCAATTCCTTTACCATAGGTAATGCCATTCCTGAGTGATCAACATTTCATATTTATTTTTAATACAATGGGTGCATGTCGATGGGTATACCTGTCGCATTGGTCCCGGTGTGCAGCCTTGCGTTGGGTATACTCGTCGTAAGTCAGTTGAATTGTTATTTACTAAGTGTAATATGCATAGTTAATGCAACATTTTCTCTAGACAATACTGTTTTGTTTGCAAGTCAGTTTTTTGTTAATAGTTATGTTTAAAAAATTTTTTTACTGATTATAATTAAACTTTTTCTTAAATAAATACTATCAATTGTTATATTTCAAATTAGCAACCGATAAAAATTTGTTATAGCCTTTTATAAAAAACAAATGTTTAAGGAGAGCAGTTATAAAAAATCATCCGGATTAAGAGGCAGTATATTAAGGATTTAACTATAGTTAAACAGTGCTAAATATCCAAGTTAGAGTTGAGAAATGAAATAACAAAAACTGTAACTTGGTCAAGTTTAAGGTTGTTATGAATATAATTTTAATTAAATGAATAAATCACTTAATTAAAGTAAATTTAAGATCTGTTAGTGGGTAGCGATTATTGAAATATAACATATTATTTCCATTGATTAAATATTTTAGGAAGTGTAATAGTGTGTGAAGAATTGTAAAGAAGCGCAATGCTCAAACGACTTATAACCTTGATTTTCTTCAAAATTGCAATAATTTTTTTTTTAGAATAGGAATTTTATTTTCAAAGACTATCATCACACCAAAACACTTATCCTGACTTGTACACTATAAACTAAGTTTACATAAGGTTATCAAGTAAAAATAGAAATAACGGATTTTATTTCTTATTTTTGTTTAAAAAACAACACTAAATACACATACATACTTAATCGATTACTAAGTGATACTAAAGTATACTAACCTTATTGTATTTCAGTAATAATGAAAGTAAAGGAAAGCAGCATACCTGATAAACTTGGTAGACTGGTACACTGTAGATAGACACAATCACATAACAAAGAAATGAATAGTGAAATATTTGGGGGCCACAAGCCTCTTCTTCAGTCACTAAATAACTGGATACACAGTCAGACTTGAGGTAGGTGGATGAGGTGTTGCCAATTGTAGAGCACTTAAACACTAAAATGTCACTTCTGCTTCTATTATATGATAAAACGATGTAATACTGTTTATTATTCTGCTGCTTAAGTGGAGGAAGGAGAAACAGGGTTTATCTTATATTTAGATTAGGTGGGTCTATAGATTTTGTGATCAATTGAAATGCAATTTCCATTCTTTTAAGTTGAGAGCTATTGTAGTTTGTAGGGAGTGATCTGATAACTTTAACAGTGAAACATTGATCAACGTTCTGATGTTGGCTCGTGCTATGGGATGAAACAGGTTTTTCTGAGTTATTTATCTTGCAGTCATGTCTATGTCCATTCATACGTTTACGGAGGGTTTCTGTGGTTAGGCCTATATATTGAGATGGGCAGAAATTACATTGGAGTTGATAAATAATGTTACTGGAGTCACAGGTATAATGACCATTAATTTTATATTGAATGGAGGTGGAAGAGCTCATAAATGGAGTGGCTGTTTTATGGATAGTGCATGTTTTACAGCTTTTCTTATTGTATGGGAACTAAAATCTGTTTTAAAATTTTGGACTGTCTGAAGGTAACAGTAGGAGGTTTGTTTAGAAGGTCTTTTGTATGGGGTGAGGCCATCTTTAAGAATACTATTTAGCTTTAGTAGGGCATGGTGGTAGGTGGTAAAAAGAGGTAGGCTGGGTGGATTTTTTTCGAACTGATGTTTATCAGAGGTTTGAGCCAATCTAATCTGGTTTTTAACAAAACCTCTTTTTTCCAGGTGAAATTGAGAGTGGAAAAGTGCTCTTCGTTTTTTAGTAGCCGTGGAAAGTATACCTCTTGTTTGGCTACCTGACAGTTAAGTATAACTCAAGCACAGAGCTGATCCAAGCGTTGCGACAGGTCATTAAGTGAGCATTTAGCTTAGGCTACATAAATGTTTTAAGAGTAATTAGTACACATAAATCCCTAAAAACAACCGCTGACCATATTTACTAAATAGTTGTAATGTTTATGACAGTCGATAGTACGTTTACTATAGTTAAAACGTCTTATTTTAATAAATTCTGTTAGTTCGGCCAGCGGCCCTATCCCGATACGGCATTACGAGAGGGAGTCTACTGTACATGCTGGGTTGACAAAGGTAACATTGGACCAATCCAAACGTTGCCTTTGACAATAGCTAATTCAACTAAACTGAATTGGCACACTTGTTTTTTATAATTTTCTTCATGAAAATGTAATCCTCAGAATAAACAAGAAAGTGATATATAATTATTTCATATTTAATGATTCTTTTCACCAAAAAGTACATTTAGAGGTAGGATTCATGGGAGAGCCTTGTGGACAGTTGAAAACTTGGGCAAATTCTTTTGAGTTAGAGAGGCTTCCCAGGACTCGGAACCTGTGTGGACTATGAGGGTCTCCTAGAACTTCTTGAAGAAGTGACTCCTTCGTACTAGACTCACACCAGTTCTGAAAAAACAACACAGTACTTTATAAATAGAAAGGAATACATATTTTAAAACTTATCATTACTGTATCTACAAAGTAGGAACTGTCCTTTAACACGTTGAATGCGCCATAAGTTAATTAATGTAGCACGGCACTGGCATGCCTGGCAGCTTACGTTGAGTTACGTAGCTCCTGCTTCAAATGAATTGTTTTAACGTGAGTTTAGCTATTGCTGGGGAATATTGTGTCACCGCTTGTTTTGCCAGCTTTTGAGTTCGTTCAAGAGGAGTTTATTTTCCGTTCCCGCCACTTTTGTTGAAGGAGTGATTGTACAAAGTGATATTGTATCGTGGTCAGTAATTGGGGTGTCCTATTATGTAGTCTTTTAGCATTCCATGTGTTAATCACGAACCTGCCAACATGTCTGAAACACTGCCAGTTTGAACAGTAATACGCTTATTCCACTTTCCTAACTGAAATCAATCTTTATTCACATATACTTGAGAACAATGTTGTGCCAAAAACATCAGTCAGTTTGTGCATTTTACAGTGTTATTAAAAGGATAGAATCTGTATAGAAAACCACTACTGGTCTTCACTGCATTCTCCAGTCCAGAAACTCTTGAACAGGGTATGTAATGGTCCAGTAGCCAGTCTACTCTCCGTTCACACTTAAGTTGAGACTGTGGGCGCTGAATTGCCCATGCAATTGTAATGGAGCTTCCGCGCTACTAGCCAAGTACAAAACATTCACAGATTCTGAATTTATATCAGACAAACATACTTCTACGTTAGTTTTAAGTAGTTTTTTGTTAGTAATTTGTGCGTTGTAATAAATTACCAAATATTAAAAATATATAAAATAAATCAGTAATGTTGCTTTAATTTACAAAGTTGATTATAACTACAAAAATATTTATTAAAAAAAAATTTCGTCATTTCAAATAAAAGAAATCTTACGAGTATTATATAACGTGTCTATTGTTTTGTTTTGATTTTTTATGCTCATATTTTTTAGTGTTTTCAATTTTAATAAATTAATGACAAATTATGTTGCCTTTATTAAATACAGTTACTGTAATAGATATTAACTGAGATTTAATAAATACTCTGCTGTCGATATTAATTAATTTTAAATTCATTTTACATGAATTATGATTCCCACTATCGATGACAGTTACACTGAGAGCAATATAAAACGTCGTTTTTTATATGTGATGTATTTAGGATAGACAGTAGCGCGGCGACCGTCCATAGCCCACACAGTCTCAACTAAAGTGTGAACGAAGAGTAGTTTAATATTTAAGTTCTGCTGATAGTATCTTGAGGTGGTCCGATTGTACATTGTAGAAAGCAGCCCCTCTGAAAGAAGGAATCTTTGTTTTATCAAACAAGAAACCGAATCTGACAAAAAGATGTTTTTTTGTAAACTTAACAAAGACGAAGCCTAATAGCATATTTCAAGGTCCTGAAGATAGATTTTTAAATCTGAAATGCATTGTCCAGTTTCTACTTGTGGACAGATTGACTGAGTTATGTAAATAATAATCATCTATTTGGGGTTAAATTGACTGAATTTAATTAGTATTGTTTTGTCATATTATATGTTACTACAGATAACCCTGCTTATCCGTCCTCGGATTATCTGTTTCTATGAAAGTCACTATGAAAATTGTATTTTTTACTTGCCACTATAAAAAGTTTTGAATACAAAAATAAAAAATTATTCACAAGATATTATAAAAAATTGTTCTTTTTATGATAGTTTATAAATTTGGAATTTGGTTCAATTTTATAGTATTTTTTTCTCCAAAATATATTAAAGTTCATACAATTACAAAATAATTGGTATATGCAATTATATACACAGCCAAATTCATAAACATACATTTATTTCACAAAGCCTAAATTATTTCGTACTATTAGACCTTTCAGAAATTACATGATTTTTGTGCCGGTATTTATATTCCCATTTTGGACTAATGCAAAAGATTTTGTAAAAAAGTTGAAAAAATTTTTTAAAAAGTATTAACAACTAACTAAATTGATTAAAAACGATATAAATGAGATCCAAAATCTACATAAGCATATAAATCATAAAAAAAACATGACTTCCTTATTGACACAAACAATGCGTCAGATTTATTCATCGGTGTCACCTTATTTAATTTCTTGCAAAGTTATCTTTTGGAGTATTTTGATAAATGCATTTTAATCTTAAGAATTTTCCAAGTTTAACAAAAGTTAATTTGTTTGGCATCAAAGCCACTGAAAATAGTTTGAAAACGTTTGAACCAGTTGGCTTCTTTTCCATCAATTCCAAGTAGTATTTAATGGAATTGATATGGAACAGACATGAGCTTTTATAGCGTAATGGATATATATGCTAGCCAACAGCCCTTGCTTCCCTACAGAATTGTTCTCTACACTTTCTTACTCTTCCTTCCATGGGTCTCTTAATATCATCAAAACATCACATCAATATAGCTCAGCATGTTGCCATTCTTCTAGATAACAATGTTTTTAGTCAGAAAACCCTATAAAATATTTGGTTTTCAGAGGCTTTGTAAGTCTACTTTAAAGGGATGCAAAGTAATGCTGTCATGTTCAACTTATAAGAAATTACCTTAAACATTCTACGATGAAAACCAAATCAGCCAAGTATTTTAAATATATCAACAACTTCAAATAAATTATTAAATAAAATCAATGCCAATTTTACTCTTATGGAAAAAATTAAATGTTGGAAGGCTGTTTCTACCCCTTAAAAAAAAGAAATTTTTAGAAATCCTTTCTCAGTGGGGCTATATAATAAAAAACCTAACTTCCCTCCAAATTTCATCAAAATCTGTTCTGTGGTTCCGGAGATTTTGTGATGAGTGAGAGCGTTGTTTCTGGGTTTTATGTATTATGATTGTACTGTTTATAGAACAGATTTTATGGACAAACTAGACTGAGTGGTTTCCGAGTATTGATGTACCACCAAAGAAATAATATAGGAATTAATAATACATAACATTAAATAACTTTGAAAAGCATGAGTTATTAAAATATTCACCCTAGCAAATGCAATAAAGAAAAGATGGTCTGTGGAGAACTGTGTCAGCCCTGGAAGTCTTTTCTCCTCTCCGTTGGACTGTTTGAACCTTTGATACGCTGCATATGCTTGATGTAAACCGCCATTGTCAGCCATGTTTTCTCCTAGGGTAGTCACCCCATTCATCTGAAACAAAATTATTATACATTAGAAAAATATTGATGTACATATCGTATGGTTTGATGTCAGATACCATTTATTAATTAAAAAAGAGCAAATCTTTAAAGCTGTACTTACCCCCTGGGTAGTTCTAAAGGAGCAACAAATATGGTAGCTGGACTGTCACAAATTTGTGATCTCCCAACTTTGACAGCTACCACATAAAATATTGATTGTTGGTAAGTAAAACGGCTGAGCTTTGTAACTGTGTATTTATATTATTATACTATGCTGTAACTGCAAGACTTTATCGGCGCTGCTGCTATCTGCCAAGGGTGCCAATCCCTGAGTCTTAAGCTGGGTACACACTGGCGAAGAAAAGGCTGTAACGTAACTGTTTCGCGTATCATATTCGATCCTTATTCAACAATGTGGACGTGACTGTGAACGTGTTCTAGAAATATCATGTCGTCATTAATGTTCGTTGTTACACATTACACCGTGATCCACTGTGAGTTGGTTTTTGACCGTACATCAAAGGAATGTTCGCTGTTACGTTACGCATACTGTGGATGCTGGACAGTCTTCTTGAAGAAGTACTGCAGACTTGTATATGAATCAACTGACGATAAAAATTGTAAAGTCATCAGGGCTACACATCCAACGACCGTAATTGCTACCTTAATAACTTTTGGGCCAACCAAATAAATTAGTATTTCAAAATCTGACGACATTCAAGAAAAATGTTTTGTAATGGCTGAAGATTTTCTGAAACCTTAAGTAAAACTACAGAATCATATTCCCTTATTCTTTTCCATAGAAAAGTTTCCCTCCACCTTTGTTTATTCCTCTGCTTCCCCACCATAAAATGTATGAGAATATAAGCGGCAGCTTTTACTCGCTCCATGACTTAGTGAAACCGCCGATTTTGGTCACCAAAATTCTTGCGAACAGCACCGCAAACATGTTACGTTACAGGCTTTTGTTCACCATTGTATACCCAGCTTTACCCTCCCGAAAACAAAATACTATACCTGCGGTGGTTTGCTGGCCGGTGGGTGCATCTTGGGATAGGCCATAGCCAATCCAATATTAATACTTTATGGAATTAGTTCAGTATGAATTAACAGAATTTAATTTGAAGAATTTTTGCCAGTGTCCATATTATGTTGCTCATTAAGAAACCAATTTGTTTGTTTTGTTGGTAAGAAAAAAATATTCCAAATTTCTGATGTCATTTGGGGACCCTTGTTACTCCGGGACCCTCGGAGATTGCCGACCTGACCAGACTACCCCTGAGGCGGAAGTTAGTCATGCCCATGGTGTACAGTGGTGGAACATTTCCCTCCACTGCTGGATATGTGCTAAATAGTAAATACAGGTTGCGATTTGTTCTGTAAAATTGTAATGGTGTATACTTACATAAGCAGTCTTCATGAGAATGTCATCCAACTGAGGTACTCTGTAACTGTTATACTGCTGAACAAAACATTTGGCTTTGTCGAGATATCGTTCCAGAGTTTCATCAGTCCACCACTGAACGAGATTACCAAACCCATCACTCTGTCGACCTGTTTCACAAATAAAATTAAAAGAAGTAATTTATTAGTACCTGTACAGTGTCATAGATTGTGAATTAATTGATATAAGGAGTTACTTAAAATTGCACAATCTTAAAATCAAGTGGGACGAAATTTAACTTACTGAGCAAAAGATACACCAAGGAGGAAATGAAAGGCAAACCAGCAATAAGACAGCAAACACTAGACGAGTGAAAAAATGACCTATTTAACTAGTTTCTTAATTAGTATATTACCTGTTGGTAGTAATAAAAAACTTGTGAATGTTTTTGTGAATTTTTATCGATGTATTTGTTATTATTCACATTACTATATAAACACATCTTTGAGCCATATATACAAATATATAAAAGTTAAATATTATATATAAGTTTTTGTACTTGTGTAGTTAATTTATAAGATCGTATATTATGGGACAGTTTATTTTAATAAGTTGATAACATACTTTAAATCTTTTCAACCAATTTTGTAAGCGATAAAATCATAGACCGTTCAACCACTTGCGTACTTATAAAAAGGTTATACTAAGGAATTAAGATGGGATTATGCCAATGTTTTATGATTTCAAATACGACAAAGAAGGGAAAACGCTTTTGCAAATAAATTATAGTGTATTTTTACATTACCACCCGCCCACCCATACTCGTACAGTGGTATTGATAATTTTGTGTTTGCGGGGGGGGACAACACAAATTTTATTACAATATAAGATGTACAAATATGACTGCAGTAAATAATGTTTATTTTCCTCAGACCAGAGGGACTCAAAAAAATCATTGTATTTTCATTCTTTTGTGAACCCCTCTGGTCTGTGGAAGGTAAAAGAGGTTTACCGAAACCGATCTCCACAATATTTGTACATTTTGTATTTATAATGTGATAAATTTGTATTGTATGAAGTTCACTTGTTTTCTTTAGGTTAATTATCTCAATCTGAACAATTTGGGACAATAATGCTATTCTTAATTTGAGACTGTTCTACAACACCCTTGTTGTTGTACAAACGTGTATGCTCCTCTAAATTGACGGTTACTGTATTTACAGAAAAGGATGTAAACAGATGTTCCTAACATAAAACCTGACAAAAAATGTAAATGTCAGATATTAAAATTTGATACATTAAATTAATGCTGAAGAGTTTGTCACTTTGCATCTCATGAAGAGTTTCTAAACAAATATCAATGTACATTTCCCCCAAAAGTTCGTGCAAGTTCATTTCTTTAATAAAACTTAATCTGTTTTGCTAGTGCATTTATTACATTAGATAATGTCTGCATGTCTGTTTCTTACTTATCCACTAAATATTAAAATTTGATCAATTGATAATGACTGATATTATATTATACTAGTGCTTAATGTAATCAATACAGAAATTATATACCAAATGGATATAATTAATAACTTTGATCACATTATTTTACAATTAAGGAAATTGTAGCATCTACACTTAATTTGACTAAAAAATTAAAGAAATTAAATAGGCTTACCAACATCATCAAATGCATGCGTAATTTCATGCCCAATAACGACACCTATTCCTCCATAGTTCAAAGCCCTGTGAAATGTAAAGAGGCATGAAATGAAATGAAAATAGTCTTTTTTTAATATGGCTAAGTTGGACTATTCCTCTCTTCCACTTAACCATTACAATAATCAGACTTTACTCTCCGTATATCATAGATTTATAAATCACAGACTATAGAAACAAAAAGACTGTATAGACTCATATTTGCCGGCATGATAGCTCAGTGGCTAAGGCTTCAGACTGCGGAGGGCAAGGGCCAAAGTTTGAATCCCCACTGAGCCAGCGGTCGGTACTTAAGTCATTAAATAAAGTTCACACACAGGCCTGCAGGCCCATATGATTTGGCGAGTGAAGTTAATAAAAAAAAAGATCCTATGAGGCCGAAGTCTCCCTCTCTGTCTCCTCTTCACTCCCTCACTGTCTCTCTCCAACACATACTGAAGTGACTAAGCTGAGCTAGTAGTATGCCAAACAGTTGTCCGAGCGCTTGTTTGAGAACATTCTACATTAGAAAGCATCACAGGTGAGCGTCTACAGCAAAAACATTGCTTTGGTTCGTCTGCTTGTTTTATGGTCAATGATAATTTATTTATTTATTTATTTATTTATTCATAAGACGCCGATCGTCAAGATATGGGCGAATATGGATTTCGAATGAGTGTGATGAGTGTAGATGAGCGAATGTAGTCATTGTTACAAACTAAGGCCGACTTATTCCTTAGAAAGTGTCATTAATTAATAGCCCAATGACAAATGAACAGCCGGTGATTATCAGCTGATCCTTCTCAAAATGTATTGACTCTGATTGGGATCGAACTGACAACCTTTAGCACCTAAAGCTGGAATTGAACCAACTACGCTACCGAATAAAATAAAGACATTACTAAATAACCATACTTATTCTTCCATAGACACTTATTCTTCCCTTGTACATAGATATATATAGGATACAGATGCATTATTATTATAGCCACACGTATATCTCATTCATGTCTATGGATTAACTAAATTGTTAAGAGCAATCATTACAACAATCACAGCTATCTTTCCTTAGTTTAAATTCTGTAAAATTTAAGAAGCATTATTATAGTAATTACACCGATTAATAATTCCACTCATTTAATAAAAAGAGGAATTCATCTTGGTCTAATGATGTACACAATTACAATTATGTGATACCCTTAATTGGATCGTAATAATTTTGTGTGTTAATGCCAATTAAACAGCTATTTGATATGAATAATCTACTTTTGACAATTACTTTAATCAGAAATTTAAATAATAGATTACTATGATAATAAAAAACATTTGCCATATTGTATTGGTTTGAGAGAAAAGCTGTACAAGTAAAGAATTTAGTTATTTGTATTTTCAGGAATTTCGGAATCCTCATTCTTTTATTGTAATAAATAACCATAAACCGTTGTTTTTAATGTAGACACAGTACCAAAATGTACACAGCAACCAAATTAGATCACATAATTTAAATAGAGTAGACTAGCATAAGCTGATTTCTTTGATATGATAAAATACATATAAGTAAAAATAAAAAGTATACTGTGCTAATATTTGGTATTTTATCTACTTACTCGATTCTGCCTTTCCTAAAAAATGGTGGCTGAAGAATTCCTGCAGGTAAAACTAAAAAAAAAAAAAAAACAAACTGTTGGCACTATTGAAATAAATACAATGTTATAACAAATCTGTATAGAGAGCACATTAAGTGCTACTATATTTAAAAAACTAATATAAGATGAAAATTGGTTTCAGGAAATAAGTGTGAGGTACGGTGTCCCACAGGGATCCATATTTGGCCTATTGTTGTTTTTAATCTGTATAAATGATTTGCCTTCATCAGTCTAAGCTATAATAATTGTGTACGCAGATGACACAATCATTCTAAATATTAGCAAAGATTCAAGTGAATTACATCTTATTACACAAAAAAACCTGAAACCGCTTGACAGTCTCGTCCTTAGTAATCTCTCTAATAGTGCAAAATATCAGGGAGTGTTTATTGACAAAAACATGAATTGGAATTTTCAAGAGTTATTTGTCTCCTCAGGTGTCTAACCTTATATGTCCGGACAAATTATGTCAAAACTGACAATTCTGCATGTGTTCAGTCAATGCTCAGGTTGTGTGGGGCAATGCAAATAAGATTAATGATATACTGACTGTTACTGACTATACAAAAGAAATCTATAAGGATTTTAAAAAAAAATTTATTTAGTCTTAAGACGCCGATCATCAAGATATGGGCGAATATGGTTTTCGAATGAGTGTAGATGAACGAGTGGAGTCATTGTTACTATCTGAGTTTGACTTAGCTCAGAAATGACAATTTATTAACAGCCCAATAGCCAGTGCAACTATGTGACCTACTACTTTATGTTGAATCCGAACCACGTAGAGTTGGTCTGATTTTCAGCTAACTGACAAGTCTGACACTCAGTTCTCCCCAACACAACATCTGAACCTTGACTACCTTGGACAACCCAGACTTCTCTAGTAGTGTCCACGTTGATGGCAACCATTGAGCGGATGCCGTGTTGGTATTAAGAGGACTGAGGATGGAACCTATTGCTTACAATCTCCCAAATACTTTGTCCCCAAGTAGCTGGGTTACAGCATTGCGCCACCACTGCCGACTTTTATTATATTCAATTATTGAAAATAATATTCAAATCACATAGTTCAGAAAACTGTAAACCTCATTTTAGAATGCTAAACATTCAAACTGTTATCAATTTGTATTTGTTTGATTTAATTAAAAATATTTTTTTATCCAAATTTACTAAATTTACGAATAATTAATAATCATTCGTATGATACAAGAAATGAGAATTTAGTAATTCAACACACTAAGTAAAACTTTAAAAAGTCATTCATTAGTTTCGCTGTAAGTATACAACCATTTGTTACATTTAGTTCAAAATTGTGAAAAATTTTTTTGCTGAAATAATATTTATGGCTTGTTGACAGTACTTTTTACTCTCTGGAAGAATTCTTTAAAATAAAATAGGTTTTATGGACATCTTTTATTTGTCTATTATAACCATAATGATTATTATTCCAATAATATAGCAAAGCAATATCATTAATATGGTTGTAATATAACATAACGGTGTACAGACAACAATGTAAAGTATTTCAATTCTATTTGTTTATAATATATTATTATTGTTGATTTAGAACTTTAATATGATGTTTCATTTTTTATTGTTACTTTATATTGGACTTGGTCACCATAAGTAGCTGTAAGAATGGCTTTGTCAATGATCTGCTGATTTATATGATAGTAAAATTGTTCTGATTTGCAAATAGAGATTTAATTATAAGGTTATATCAATGGATAATTGCCACCATTCTAAAATTGAGGGAACAAAAGAAAGACATAATACAATTAATATATACACTATAAATCTAGCGATTAACAAATCATATCTAGCATCATAGGAATTAACAGTTATAATAAATATCTATCTTTGTTCTAAAAAGTGAAATACCAAATAAGTTGCTATAAAGGTGAAAACCGTAAATGTTTTCTATCTTAACATTGTCTTTGAGTTATTTTTAATTAATAATCAACATCTCAAATAATTTGTAATTAGCATTTCAAATTTGGATATTTTGATTATATGATTATAGCTCATAAATATATTGGGTATATACTTACTGATTGAATTTAGTTGAAAGTCTATGTATGCATTTACAACAGTTGGACTCGCAGACCACCTACGCAAACAAAACAAAATTAGTAAAGGTACTCCTACTAATTTATTTAGTAAATGATTTAGTGTTTTTTTATAGGACTCCATTATTTACACAGGATGTGCTGAATTCAATTCTAATTTTCAGAGGTAATTAAATAAATTTTTTTTGTATTACAACAAAATTTAGAAAACATTTCTTCACAAAAAAATCATGGTTCTCATTCGTTGGACATTTCTAATCCATTTGTATTTACAAACCAATACAATGTTCCAGAACAAATTTCTCCTGTCCTCAGGAGATCAAAAACTTAACCTATGTTGTTAAAAGTTGACTTTGTTTTTGTTCAATATTATAATCAATTAGTATTAAGATTTTTTGATTTAGAAAGCTCTGAGAAAACTGAGATGGACGTCTTGATGTGTTCAGTATTTTTATCAACACAAATTCAATATGACAAATATTCTTCAAGTCAATTGATCAACTCTCGAATTCAACACGTTTTTCTTTTTTTCCTTCTCTTGTTAATTATTTTTTACTTTTATTTTAATATTTCTATTTGGATTTCTTTATTTTTATTTTTAATTGTTATAGTTATGTTGATTTTATAAATGCAATAACATGTATTTCTATGATTATTTTTCCCGCTGATTTTAATTCATACCTCTGTATTGGTTGACACAAAGGCGTCATGCACACTTAGGCTTATTTTAATTCATACCTCTGTATTGGTTGACACAAAGGCGTCATGCACACTTAGTCTTATTTTAATTCATACCTCTGTATTGGTTGACACAAAGGCGTCATGCACACTTAGTCTTATTTTAATTCATACCTCTGTATTGGTTCACCCAAAGGCGTCATGCACACTTAGTCTTATTTTAATTCATACCTCTGTATTGGTTCACCCAAAGGCGTCATGCACACTTAGTCTTATTTTAATTCATACCTCTGTATTGGTTCACCCAAAGGCGTCATGCACACTTAGGCTTATTTTAATTCATACCTCTGTATTGGTTGACACAAAGGCGTCATGCACACTTAGGCTTATTTTAATTCATACCTCTGTATTGGTTGACACAAAGGCGTCATGCACACTTAGTCTTATTTTAATTCATACCTCTGTATTGGTTGACACAAAGGCGTCATGCACACTTAGTCTTATTTTAATTCATACCTCTGTATTGGTTGACACAAAGGCGTCATGCACACTTAGTCTTATTTTAATTCATACCTCTGTATTGGTTCACCCAAAGGCGTCATGCACACTTAGTCTTATTTTCATAGCTATAGTACCTACTTTTTTTATATCTCTCCTTTGTTGTAAACCTCAATTATTAGTTTTATTTTGGTTATGTTTATATTTAATTTTTACTCTCAAACTGAAACTAAGTGTATAATTTTATTGTATACGGCATAGTATTGTGCTTCATTTTATTTTATTCTATGCTGGAAAAAAATATAATTTTTCATAAAAAAATGTTATATCTTTTACTAGGCTATTACATAATTTGCTTTTTAATTATTCCATTTATTTAATATATAAACAAAACAATCGTCCTTCCTATAGAACGACTGTGATCAGAAAAGTTTTAAACTTCTTTGGGCGACCAATCTAAACACGTCTTTCAACCCACAAAAATGAAACATTAAAGATGTTACCACTACATCATTGCAAGCCTGAAGCTGAAGACAATGTTTCTAAGTTGTCTACACAGGCAGATATTACTTTACAATGTACAAAGGATAGTTGGATAATGTACCAATTGAATAATTAGTCTGTGCGAGTGAAAGTGTTGCTACTAACCGTATTGTTAAAGAATATTACAAAATATCTGCTGGTAATAATAATAATATAGATTTGACATTTGATCAAGACAACTGTTTGAGTGGGCTTATGTTTTCATAAAAGAGCCCCCTCTTCACCTCTCGCCTATGTCTAGCTGTCACTGGCCGTGAGCACAGACTAATTGTCAGTATATATACAGAGAGTCTTTGTTGCCCATCTTGGCTTGAGCTTCAGCCTTGTATTGTGTTGTTTACTACGTTATGTCTCTTGTTGTAGTCATTGATCCTCTCAGCGTGAGGCAACTGTGGCTTTATTGTATATTGTATAATATATTCTTGGCTCTTCAGTCTAGAAATTGAATTATTTGACCAAATTTACTTACTAATCACACCTTACATAAACTTTATTTAAATGTATCTGTTCAGCTGTTCTTGTGTATGAGTTAGATTGGTGATCCGTCATGGTTCATGAAATGTGGCAGAGTTAGCTTGTCTCCAGGGATTGATTGCCAGCGTGGTGGCTCAGTGGCTAAGGGTTCGAACTGCGGAGGGCAAGGTCCAAGGTTCGAATACCCAGTCGGTACTTCACTCGTTGAATAAAGTTCATACACAGGCCTTTAGGCCCATATGAACTGGCAAGTAAAGTTTTTTTTTTTAAAGAAGAATCACATAAATATGATTTTAGAGTCTTATTAAGATTTTAAAGAACTTTGTACTTAGGATATAAACCATACCAACCCAGAGTATTAACTGAGACGTGAGGTCCATTACGATAAATTAGGAGGAAACCGTGAAAATTTGATAGTATTGTTGGACATTCTTAAACAACTTCATCATCAATTAAAATATGACTTGGTCAGTAAAGCCACCATATTTGTCATGTATATAAGTTACTTGATATGAGGAGAAGTTTCTTATCTCCTAAAATGAAATAATTTGTTAACATAAAGTGTCTGGAAATCTTAAAAAATAATTATAAATAGTTAATTCACTGCTAACAAATAATTTTCAAACTACAATATTCACTATATTATTCCCTAACTATATTACTGTATCTGTAAAAAAATAATAATTGAAACAAAGCATTTTAGACTTAAATGAAAAAGTTGTACGATAAAAAATTATTGTTTAGTTTAATTTTATACCAAATTTTATAATATTTTTCATTCACATCACATGTACAAAGAAAAATAGTTTTCAAGATAAGTGTTAACAATAAATACTTTTGACCTTAAATTTATTTGTATGGTATATTAAATCAGGCCCTGCCTATTATGAATATATCATGGAAATATACTTACTCATATCTATCAGTGGGTTTATGCAGTTTCGTCAAATATTTCTGGACTTGAAATGTTTTTCCTATTTCAACATTTTTGAGATGGTTTGGACCAGCAGTCAACTGGAAAAATATATTTCAAAATAAAATCTAAACTAGAAAAAACATTATTAAATTTTGTTTCTTAGTCTATCTACGCCAGAGGCATTTTTTACTGTCAGTACTACCATCAAGCAAATGTTAAGATGGACCTTTCGGGATTTGAACCCGTAACCTACATCAGACCTGTCAATTCACACAAAATGTGTGAGTCTCAGACATTCAAAGGTCATCTCATGCAAGAAACCTACAAACTCACGCAATTCAGAAGAGCCACGAGAAGCGACAATAATATCACTATTCGTAGCTATTTGTCATCGGTAAATGAACAGATAGTGATGCTACTGGTAGTTAAACGTGAAACCAGTATTGCCAGACGTACAATAATTATTATCGTTTTTGTACGATCATTCTAATTTTAATAATTATTATAGTAACTAAGTAAGTAACACTGTTTAAATGTATACTTAACAAAGAATTAATTGTTTGTTAATTAATGTCTTCAAACTCGAGTGCACATAACTGCACCGACAGTTTGATATAATTGATTATGATGGATGCCTAATTTTAATTGTTTAAAAAATGTGTAAACTGTAAAAAGTCATAATGCCCATTTATTTAAAATGGTTTCTAATAGGATCATCCAATTTAATCTATTTTATAGATTGTTTTTGTAGCAACCAACTATCATGAAGGTTTTTAGCAGCAGCTCCTCTTAAATTATTATTAACCTAAGGCTGGGTACACCCGGCCCTGGGATGATGACAACAAATTGTTTTAAATGAGCACGTTCACACACATCCCAGCAACGGACATTCCCCAAAAAACACGGATGCATGCTGCCAGTAGCTGGGACCCGCCCAAAAACGGGATGGTAATACAAGTACATGTTTTCTTTGGTGAGTGTTCAGACGATCCCAGCGACCGGCATCAGTCAGTCTGCAGTTTACCATGTGTTTGTTCAGACAGTGTCCATTTGCACTCAAGATGTTCGATACGGACAGATTTACTCATAGTGTTTATGGGAAACCTGCACTTTGGGATAAAGCTGGGTGAAGATCAGAATCGAAATGTATGATGACTGGAACGTTGTCTCATTGCAACTGAAATATGAAAGAGGTAAGATTAAATTGTTTATAATGTACATAAGTCAATATTTGTTTAGTTAATATTGCCAATGTTAAATAAACTTAATGTATAGACTACATTAAATAATTGTGGAGGATTGGATGTTTTATATAGTCAAAATTAGCATTTTTATGGCAATAATTTTTTCTACAAAAACATTTTTACTGTAAAATTGTTCGTATTATTATCATTACAATAATTAATTATCCTCATTGAAAGGATGGACCCAATACTGTATATTGAAAGGATGGACCCAATACTGTATATTGAAAGGATGGACCCAATACTGTATATTGAAAGGAAGGACCCAATACTGTATATTGAAAGGATGGACCCAATACTGTATATTGAAAGGATGGACCCAATACTGTATATTGAAAGAATGGACCCAATACTGTATATTGAAAGGATGGAACCAATACTGTATATTGAAAGGATGGACCCAATACTGTATATTGAAAGAATGGACCCAATACTGTATATTGAAAGGATGGAACCAATACTGTATATTGAAAAGATGGACCCAATACTGTATATTGAAAGGATGGACCCAATACTTTATATTGAAAGGATGGACCCAATACTGTATATTGAAAGGATGGACCCAATACTGTATATTGAAAGGATGGACCCAATACTGTATATTGAAAGGATGGACCCAATACTGTATATTGAAAGAATGGACCCAATTACTGTATATTGAAAGGATGGAACCAATACTGTATATTGAAAGGATGGACCCAATACTGTATATTGAAAGGATGGACCCAATACTGTATATTGAAAGGATGGACCCAATACTGTATATTGAAAGGATGGACCCAATACTGTATATTGAAAGGATGGACCCAATACTGTACATTGAAAGGATGGACCCAATACTGTACATTGAAAGGATGGACCCAATACTGTATATTGAAAGGATGGACCCAATACTGTATATTAAAAGGATGGACCCAATACTGTATATTGAAAGGAAGGACCCAATACTGTATATTTTTTGGGGTTTGAAGTTCATTAGCAGCTTCAAGAGCACAAACTATCTTCAGTTTTGAAAGCATGTCCTTTCCGTTATCCAAACACATGTCGAATGAGCAAATGAGGACTTGCCGGTTAGTTGAGATGGAGGATACATCTGAAAGCAGCTCAACATCCCAACTACTGGGATCCCAATGACCGGAATGCCAGCCACCGGCACCGTGTGTACCCGGCCTAAAGGATAAATGAGAATGAACAAAAGAGTAAGATATTGATTTTAATGCACATTAAAATTTTAAATTAACCATATAAGAAGTTTTGCAAGTCAAATGACAGCACAGTTCTACTTTATTTTAAACAGTGTATTAAGAGATATGACAATAAGTAATTATAATTTGTGAGTTCTAGTAAACTTAGCAAATTATTTTTACCCCACTATAAAATTCGTTGAGGTAGGTCTTGTTGGAAAACCAATGTGGATAAGCTATAAACTGGGTCATCTGCTGCACCTTGGTCCGCGCAGCTGCTTGCGTCTTCTTGTCCATCCATGACACTCGCCCCAGTTGGTCTTCTAGTCCAGCTCTCAAATAGCCTACCATCTGCAGGGCCTTAACACAATACTCATCTTTACCCTCTTAAGCTCAGTAAAAAACTACACAATAGTAGTGTTTGTCAAACATTAAAATGAAAATGCAATAAATAATACAGTATGAAACAGTCATAAGTATTTAAATATTCCTGTAATAGACATGTGTTACATTATTAAATTTAGCAAATCTTCCTGTCTACTAAAATCTATCAAAAATTCATTTAATTTAGATTTAAGGGGTTTGTGATGTTTTATATTTCTATTATATCAATTTTTGTAAGCTTAGCCCAACATAAAAACTTTGATTATTCTACATATATTTTAAGTCTAATGCGTCATAACGTTTTTAGAAAATGATATACATTTTTAAAGTGAGGATTCTGTGAGATGTTTTTGCAACAGCAATAGTAAGAATCTATTATTAACTTTAAAATATAGTAGTACATTACAGCTATCAATATTAATAATAGTAAAATAACAAATATTAAAAATAAAATAATTGTGTAAAATACCAACTTTTCATTCTGGTAATAGTATTGATAAAATGCAGATGAGTGATGATGCTTACTGATTGTTTAGCTTCGTCATCAAAGTGCAGCTGGACATACTTGTACGCAACAGCAAACCTCCACAGACTGTTGGTATTAAGTACACACTCCTCCCACCTACATCAACGAATACAAGAAAATTAAAAAAAGAGATTAGATCTCTTTCAGTTAACAAATTTTAATTTAGACAACTTTGAGTTTATATATATTGTATGGATTTCAACACCAGCTACCAAAGTAAAAGGAAGAGAACAAAATGAAAATCAGATTAAACATTGAAAATCTAAAATAAAAAAATAAAATCTTCAATACAAAGTACTAGTGTTTTGAGTATTGATCTTCTCTTACAAAGCTATGTTCAGGCTTCGCAACCATTCAACACCTGCTTCTCCTATTGATCCAGCTAATACCCCCTTAAAGGAACAAAATGTGCAATCAAATCCTTTATTGCCATTGATCACACAGGCGTTACCATCAAGGTGAAGTAGGCATTGTAAAAACAAATAAATGAAGTACATTTTAACTTAAGTTTACATTTAAGTATTCTTCTATTGAATAATATGGATTTACAGCAAGATAATCACACAAAACTGTTTTACATTTATTTAAAGGAACGGCTTAATGTACAGTAATATGTGATACTAAAAAAAAAATAATGACAGTGAGATTGTTCAATCGGGTAAACAGAGGGCGGCAATGTTCTAGCAGACCAGATCTGGTCATAGTCCTAGTCCTTATAATCATTAACTATACGATCCGTAGTATTGAATCAATAACTAGTTCCCAAATCACAGGACTGATCATTTGCCATTCCCCACATATTTTCAATAGTTGTATCTTTCCATAACCATGTGAAAGCTGATAAATAATGTGTTTAAACCATTTCAGCGCTGATCTAAAATATGATCTCATTTAGGTAAAAAAAATTTTTGTGAACCTCCTATATGGTTTAGATTCTAACTAATCAAAAAAAGTTTTCCCTTCAAGAAGATTCAAACTAATTCTCTAAAATCAATCCTACCAGCATATTCATAACGTGTAAAATTTGTACAAAAATGAATGTTTGTCCGAAATCATTATACCTCATTTTCAAATAGCTAGTTTGCTAAATCCTACATAGAACTACATAGAAAATCCTACCAATTTATCAAAAACCTATGTAGTCAACCTTTGTTAAACTACAACTGCTGAACAATTCATCTTTGGCAACCTAAAGTTCCTACAATTTAATAACGACATCACAATCCTTCCAGCTGACACATAACAAGTTATTTACATAGTATTGTTAGTTTAATAAATTAACACTAATGGTATTAAATTAAGTATAAGCACACTATACTAAGCATAAAGTTTGTAATTACTTTTTTTTAATATGTTCTGTCAAATTAACAAAAGATAAATCACATGTTTCCATATTTCTGTAAGCCATTAAACATATACAAATTTATTAATTACCTTGGTATATCCTCAGTTGCTCCCGACAGAACTTTATCAAATTCAAAAGATAGCTGAGCCATTTTAAAGTTGAGGTCTCGGTTGATCAGTTTAACCAGCCTCCAGTGCATGTAATTAGCTGTAAGACAACAAAGGTTAGTTCATTTATACATACCTGACAAAACATGATAATTTTATCCTTATTAACATAAAAACTTGAACTGAACGCTCATCAATTTTCAAAGACCACCCGTCAGTGAACTATCTTAAAAAATCAATTTCAGATCACTAAATAATTCTGATAGTGCCAAATTAAAATAAAAAGCTGCATAAAATAAGCTGCTTAGAAAAAGGTGGATTTCACCTATCTACCCCTTCCACCTGAGACATTTTTATGTTTGTTTATAATTTATTTGTTTATTTGTTTCTACGGTAAACCCCATTACATGAAATTACAATAGTTTGTGATACATTGAAATTGATAATTTTTGGTACATTAATAATCAATGTAATCAAATTAATACTATATAACAATGAATATAGTAATATGAATAGAATGAACAACAATGGAGTAAAATTTAAAGAATAATGATATGACAATAGAATATGTACGAAATAGATTAATATAAAGAAATAACAACAAATAGAATAATGTAATAGAATGACCACTAAAATATTGAATTTTTGCATTATGCACTTCAGGAGATTCACTGGGTATGTGATTTGATGTACTCTTTTGCTCGGGCTTTGAAGGCAATTGGGCTGGAGCCAAAGAAGTCGACATGGTTTGCAGCCGAATTTCCAAGTTGAAGAAGTCAAGGAATGGTACTTTTGAAGTGGAAGCTAGTGTTGAACTGTTGTCTTGTAAAAGGCTGCTCCTTTCGAATAGATGTTGAGTGAGGTACATGAATAGATATACGTTCAAGCAGTTTAGGGCACTCGACCATTCCGTTGACTATTTTGTAGAGGAATTGTAGATCCAATAGTTCTCTTCTTTGACTTAGAGTGTTCAAGTCCAATTGCATCCTTAGATCTTCAGTAGGAACTTCTAGATATCCGAAGCCAGTTCTAACACCCAGTAGTCGGAGAAATCTTGTTTGTATCTTTTCAAGTTGGTTTATGAGTCCAACCTGGTGGGGTGACCAAATAATTGACCCATACTCCAATTGTGGTCTGACAAGCGACATGTACAAAGTTTTTAGGGTGCCCACTGATAGACAATCTCTTGATGTTCTTGAGATAAACCCCAATGTGGAATTAGCAGCAGTGCAGACCTTGTTGATATGGGCTTCGGGGTGCAATATGGATGATGTTAAGACCCCAAGGTCACTAATTTCCGTAACTTGCTGAAGTTCTACCCCTCCGACATTGTATTGGTATTTTCGGTTTCGCTGCGTTCTGCTGAAGGTCAGTGACTTACATTTCTTCGGGTTCAAATCCATGGCGTTCTGAGAACACCAACTATTGATTACGTCAATATTTTGTTGTAGCCGTACTTGGTCATGATTGGTTTTAATTTCTGCGAAAAGTTTGAGATCATCAGCAAAAAGCAGGAAATTAACAGTTAAATGCTGTCCAATGTCGTTAATAAATAGATTAAATAGGAAAGGCCCGAGGTGGGATCCTTGGGGGACACCTGAGGCAGCTATAACAGATCTGGAGAATCTGGACAAATAGCGAACTGCAAGTGGACGGTTAGTCAGGTAGGATAAGAACCACTGGAGCAGAGTTCCGGTGATGCCCATTGACTTGAGTTTGGCTAGGCTGACTCTGTCAAAGGCCTTAGAAAAATCCGTGTAAATACAATCAACTTGGCTCCATCTTGAGAAACTGTTCAATGTGAAATCACGAAAAACTGCTAGGTGTGTGATTGTTGAGCGCCCTGTTCTGAAGCCATGCTGTTGGTCAATGATGTAGTTTTTGAACTCGAAGTTAAGCTTTTCAAGTACAATACTTTCAAAGACTTTGGAGAGTGTGTTGAGTATGACTATAGGTCTGTAGTTCTCGACATTCAAGGGACTTCCTGATTTCAGGATTGGTGCGATGTAACCTGTTGTTGTATTGGTATGTGACAGTGTTGTTTTTCTATTCTGTTTCTGTTTTACTGTATGAGTTTTATGATTTAAAAAATTATTTTGACTACGCATTTTGTATGTAATTCTAAATGGAAAATTTTTATAAGAATTCATTTAGTGCTTGTTTAGATAATAGAAATATAAAATAATAATATAATTAAATGAAAATTATAAATGGTGTCCCAGTAAGAATGCCATATTTAAAATAATATGAACACAATAATTATTTCTGGTTTTATTAACAAAAATTTAACAATATTTTTTGTTAATTTAGTGACTTGGGAAAAATATTTGGGGCTTTTTCAAGAAACTAAATTCAGAGTAACATCTACACTGGACTTCTGAGGGAATGATTCGAACTTCCAAAAGGAAGTTTGATAGTTCAATTTTCTCATTGATAGTTAGTCGAAATAAAATTTTTTAATTAGATAGTAGTAACTGACAATGGTGTTAAGTTATGGCCTTTGGAAGTTTTGAAACAACATACAAATTATTTATAGAAGTGGAAGGGCAACGGTTTGTGCAACAGTGTTAATAGTATCACTAAGTGATGTAAGATCCCTCTCCAGGTCACCTCTCGTATCATCTGCCTCAATCATTGTTTTGCTTCAAATGTTATGTTCAATTATAGTCCATTTATTGGTACTCCTGATTTGACTTGAGATTGCTCCGACAGGAAGTTCTCCAGCCGTTCCAACTATGAGGAGGTTCAAAATGCCAGCCGTAACCACAGTAACGCCTCAATGCCTTAACTGGCTGTCATATCCCAGTTCTTCATCCGTACCTACTTGTTCAAAATGCCAGCCGTAACCACAGTAAGGCCTCAATGCCTTAACTGGCTGTCATATCCCAGTTCTTCATCTGTACCTACTTGTTTGAATCTGTAAATTTGTGTGCAATTATATATTTGATGATCACTAATTTTCAAGTTGTTTATTGACGACCTATATTATGTTTTTGTCTATATGTTTTTGGTTATAAATTGTTATTGATTGCCAAACGCAGTTCTTGGCTTCACGTTTCATAGCTTTACTCAAGCACCACTAGGTGCACTCATGTCAAGTCAGGAAATTCATTAAATGAAGTATAGAGAGAACTAATTAAGTCATTAAAATGGATTTATTTACAACTTTAAATGTTTACTTACAAGTAAATATGCTGGATTATGGGACATGCTTAACCTACTTGTTGTTTGATTTTTACGTAACAAGTTACTTGACTTTTTAAAGAAACAAAAGTAAATACCAAAAGCCATTAACATAAATCATGATAAGCAAAGGAGCCAATTATTCATCTTAATTGAAATAATAATTAAATAAGTTCAGCTTATTATTGATGTACTGTTTAAAAATACTCCATCCAGGCCTTAAAAATACTCCATCCAGGCCTTAAAAATTTTTTGAGATATGATATGTCAACACAGCTTTGTACGTATATTAAGGCGAATATAAATAATAACATGATTGTAGAATGAGCGTGGATGCCCTGCGTAGTCTAATTACTAAGGTCAGCTGTTCCTCATAAAGAGCCGTTTATTAATAGGGCAAGTGGGGCACTGTACGTGTATGGGTGGGCGAGTGGGTCAGTACCACTGTGCTTGTAGGGCCTTATGGGAAGTCTAGGCTTGTCATTGACTATCGACGTCTGAATGCCAAGGTGTCCGTCTACTTTTATACAGGTACAGGTATAAAAGTACCTGTTCGTTTATGGGCAGGTAGGTGCCCATAATCCTGCGTACTCCTGCTTTGTCCCGAGAGACAAAAAATAATTACATGTAATCCGAACCATATAGCATTGGTCTGATTGTTAGCAAACTAACAAGCCTGATACTAGGGCATAATGTTCTCTGCCCTATACTACATTTGAACCCTGACTACCAACCATTACAGACAACCCAGACTTCTATAGTGTACCCACGTTGGCGGTAACCATTGAGAAGACGTTGTATTGGAATTAAGACGACTGAGACTGTGCCTATCGCCTACAATCTCCATAACACTCTGTCCCCGAGTAGCTGGGTTATAACACTGTGCCAACTATACCTTAGTTGAAGGGCTATTTAACATCATACTTAGAATGACGTAATGGTTTCAAATCAATGAGCTTATTATAAACTTACCTATAATCCTTGGTGAATAAGACTCAAGCAACTGCGCTAATTTGAAGAGGAAATCCAATTCTCTGACTACCACTCTTTCGGAGTACTCTATTTTGACATCCAGAGACGTAAATAGCTGCCTAATCATTGTTAGCCAATCTATCTGAAAACAGAATAAATACAAGCAAACAAATCAACAATACATGAAATAATGGAATCGTAAATCTGTCTCAATTTAAAAAGTAGTGTGGTTGAGAATATTTTAGGAAAATACAAATGAAAGCTTATTCTTGAATAATTAAATAAATATGGTGCAATCATATTTGAATAAATTGGTTCAGATTCACAATTATAAGTCGTATTAACTCACTTATGTCAATTTAAAAGTGAGTACGTTAGAACCTCATCGTAGCGGACTTTGCTCATAACGGACTGCACACTGACAAACTTGGGACAGGGCCGACTCGGCCTGAGTGATAACTGTGTACTACATCAAAACAAAATTAAAAAAAGCAAATATATTTTTATTTTTGTCTATTGCATAGAACTGTACTAAATAATTCATTAAAAATAAGTCCAAATACAAAGTAATTCTGACATTTTTATTTTACATATCACTTTATTTATTTTATATTGTTAGATGTTAAAATTATCATAACTATTACGTGTTTGGGCTTGTTTCAAATGAAATTGCAATTGGAATTAAAAATGAAAATCAAATTAAACGATTATGTTTGTAAATAATTTTAGTGAATAAATTAATTAGTCAATAAATAAATTAAATAGCCTATTGTAATGGGCCTGCCAGAGTTTGTGTGTGAGCAAAGGGTTGCTTAATCTTTCAGCTGCCTTCAGTCCTTAGACAGAATATAGATCACCTGGTCAATGCCAAAATGGATCTCATGATCCTCCTCCAAGATGGTGGGGAGGGAGGGTATAAGAGATGACTAAGAGGGATACTTGCGTGACATTGACCCTGCGTTTATGTGTTTATGGCCAGTTAAGTCATTGTCTACCACATTTCATATCTAAAATATTAAAACAAATTTCATCTCTAAAATAGTATTTATTATAAAATGAACTTTTATTATAACGGACAACCTTCAGCTCTTCTTATTAGTCCGTTATAATGGAGGTTCTGTTGTATTGTATGACTGCAGCAGATGCAAACTCCAACTTTGGGTGCAACTTATTCTTCAGTCTCATAGCAATACTTGTTGAATTAGTTCTGTAACAATCTGCTAAATTGCAGCCAAATTCAATTTTTCCCGCATTATTACAATAGTCATGAAATGTCAATATTGTCTCAAAAGGCTAAAATGTTATTGCTGATTTTGCAATAGCAAAATGACTATATAAAGTTTTCATAAGCTTTTATAATATCGAATTTATAAACATTTTTGTTAAACCCTGAATTCATTTTCATTATTCATTCATTCATTATTGATTATCAGTAAGACGCTGATGGTCAAGTTATGGGCGAATGTTAGGGGCAAATGTGTGATGAGTATAGATGAACTAAGGTTGACTGTTCCTCAGAAAGAGCTATTTATTAATAGCCCAATAGCCAGAGCAACTAAGGGACTTACAGCTTTACGTGGAATCTGAACCACGTAATGTTGATCTGATTTTCAGCTAATTCACAAGCCTGACACTTAGTTCTCTTCCCTACACAATATCTGAACCTTGACTTCTATCCAACATGGACTTCTTTAGTAGTATTCATTTTTTTGAGGCAAGACACCTACCTGATTTTTATGCTTAAGCATGAAATTATTTCAAGTAGATAAATAAGTACCTTACTGAACCTATTCTATGACCTTTGTACAACTAAAAATACTGACCTCATTCAACTAATTATTGTCGTAAAATGTAACTTTTTGGTAACAGATTAATAATACCAATACACCAACAAAGGTCAGTCAGTATATATTTTTTCTCTTTGCTTGTGTGTCTTATTTATTTTGACAAAATTTGCACAATCAAATAAAATACACATTTTACAACAAAGTTTAAAATTTATTATCTATGCTTATTTAAACTAAAAGTATCATTTTTGTATAATTGTTATGGTGTACACTTTAGAATGCTTGCAGCTGCTTCTACTCAATTTGAATTATTTTTTGTCTAGTTTAAATTTTCATTACAAAACTTCAAACTATAGGTCCCTCAGTAGTTGCCCTGGTTATTGGGCAATAAATAAACGGCTCTTTCTAAGGAACAGTCAACCTTAGACAGTAAAAATTACTTACTACACTCGATCATCTTCACTCATTCAGTAATCATATTCGCCCAAACCTTGATTATTGGCATCTTATCGATAAATAAATCTACAATTTTCAGTCTCCTTATCTTATAAACAGTTGAAGTGGTACTCTTTTTAACAGTCCTGGATTCCTTATGTGAGGCATTTCCATGGTATTACGAAATTTTTAAACCATAAATGTTATATGCAAAATAAAGTTATTTTTGACTTGATTTAAAAGGCCAGTCATCAGAGGTATTTTACCCTCATGCAAGTCCTGCTGTAGCCATCTGCCAAATCTCTTTTTTAGGAAGTCTTTTTATATCAACATTTTAAGCAAGAGTTAAAAGGTGAATAAAGAGTAAACACAATTGTTACCGTCTTCCATTGATAATAAAGAGTAAACACAATTGTTACCGTCTTCCATTGATAATAAAGAGTAAACACAATTGTTACCGTCTTCCATTGATAATAAAGAGTAAACACAATTGTTACCGTCTTCCATTGATAATAAAGAGTAAACACAATTGTTACCGTCTTCCATTGATAATAAAGAGTAAACACAATTGTTACCGTCTTCCATTGATAATAAAGAGTAAACACAATTGTTACCGTCTTCCATTGATAATAAAGAGTAAACACAATTGTTACCGTCTTCCATTGATAATAAAGAGTAAACACAATTGTTACTGTCTTCCATTGATAATAAAGAGTAAACACAATTGTTACCGTCTTCCATTGATAATAAAGAGTAAACACAATTGTTACCGTCTTCCATTGATAATAAAGAGTAAACACAATTGTTACCGTCTTCCATTGATAATAAAGAGTAAACACAATTGTTACCGTCTTCCATTGATAATAAAGAGTAAACACAATTGTTACCGTCTTCCATTGATAATAAAGATTAAACACAATTGTTACCGTCTTCCATTGATAATAAAGATTAAACACAATTGTTACCATCTTCCATTGATAATAAAGAGTAAACACAATTGTTACCGTCTTCCATTGATAATAAAGATTAAACACAATTGTTACCGTCTTCCATTGATAATAAAAATTAAACACAAGTGTTACCGTCTTCCATTGATAATAAAGAGTAAACACAATTGTTACCGTCTTCCATTGATAATAAAGATTAAACACAATTGTTACCGTCTTCCAGTGATAATTATTATTACTGTTCAATCTCTAACAATACTTCCAAAATAAAATGATCAAATACCTAATAATTAAGATTATTATACAGAATTTAATAACAAACATTATAAGAAAATAATATTTACAGTATTTATTATCATTATTACTGTATATAAACATAATGAAATTATTTTCAAATTCATAGAAATTAATTACTGAAATATTAACTTTAATACAGTACAGTTCTTACCATAGGATTTTCAACTACGGCAGAGTCCGTCCATTGTTGTAGTTGGCGTAAAGACATATCATTGTACATTCTGCGTCCATCCCTACGCATCTCATTTGGTGCTGTTAACTGGAAATAAAACATTATTTTATTATTAAAGGTCCTCATTCCTCTCAAATTCTCTTAACACTGTTATGATATAGTAGATGAATTTTGATTTGGAAATGAGTATTTTTCTAATCTATGGGTGAGATAAAAAATTTTACCGTACTATTAAGACTTCTCGATTATGGTGAAAAGTACACCTTACAAAGTTACTATTGAATAACTTTGTATCAAAAACATTTGCTAGCTTATTGGTGCAACAGTTACGGTCCAACAACATTCGCAGAGTTGTTCATTTCCACAAGACAAGGATGTGACTAAGCATTAGTTGATGGTTGTATCCAAAATGTTGTAATCCTTACAATTATGTATTCAATTCAATTCAAAATATTCTTTATTCGTCAAATATACAATTGTATACATGAATGGTGTCAATTTTTACTTAAAACTAAAATATTAATAAAGTACAAAGTTGTGAGTTTGTCCTTTACCAGTATTCATTAAAATTGTATAAGGCTGCTTCAACAAAATATGTTTTTAAAAATTTTTTGAACTTTTTCATATTTATTTCATTTTTTATCGATATTGGGAGGTGGTTAAAAAACTGTATTCCAATATAAGTTGGCTTCTTTTTAAATATTTCTTTATTATGTTTAATTATTTGTAAATTGTTTTTATTTCTTGTATTATAGCTATGTTTTTCATAATTTTTAGGTGATGTGCCAATAATATTTTTCACATGCAAAACGGTTTTATATATGTAGAGACTGTAAACTGTCATTATTCCTATTTCCGTGAAGTAATTTTTACAATGTGCATCATAATCAAGATTTAACATAATTCTTATGGCTTTTTTTTTGGAGGGATAGGATTCTATTCATATTGCAGAAAGATGTTGACCCATACACTTCCACACCATATGAGATGTGCGAGTGGATCAATGCAAAATAAATGGATTTAAGCGTTATTAAATTACAAGCTGGAGATAATCTTTTAATAGCAAAAATACCAGAACTTAATTTAGAACATAGTTTATCAATGTGAAAAGACCAATTGAGATTGTTATCTACTACTAATCCTTTAAATGTTGTATCATCATGAAATGTAATAGGAATTTGCTGATTTGTATTCATGTTTTTGGAATTTTTACAAGAAAATTTGATAAAAGTGGTTTTATTTTCATTAAGTAATAGGTTTAATGTGTTTAGTTCATTTTTTACAATGTTTATTGCTGATTCTTCTCCAGGAAAAATGTTGTCAATATTATTGTCAGCGACTGTTAGACTTATGTCATCAGCAAATAGCCGAAATTCTTTTCGGCTATATACTTACAATACATGTATATAGACATTTTTTAAGCCAGTTTTTAAAGAATTTGCTTTACAAAACTATTTGTTTAGTCCAGGTTCCAAAGCATTAAAAGTTTTGAAGTTTAAAATGTACAGTGATTACCTTTGCAAGTTCTATTTCAAACTGCACAACATCTGCTGCATCCTGATACGCAGAATCTTCAGTAATTTCTTCTCCAGTAAACTGAGATAACAATAAAGCGGATTGGGCAATCCACTTCACATATGCAGTAAGCTGATTTTTGTAAACAACGCTGTCCACCAGCATTGAACGTGGAAGCACCAGAGATGGTTGGTCAATCTAGGTATGAAATTAAATAAACATTTTAAAATAATTTTTAAATCACCTAAATAATATATTTTTAACTTAACGATTCCCCTAAAACGAAAGCTTGGTTTTGACAAATGTACGATTGTTAAGAAGGAAAATTTGAATCTTATTTTAAATTACTTTCATTTAAGAGACTGCAGAGATTGTCATCATAATAGATTTATAAGAGCAATTTTAAATTTGGACAGCCCTGTGGCTTAGCGATCTGTCAGAAAATTATAATTTTTACATAGTTTTAAAGAGCATAAAACTTACTAGGGAATTAACTTTTTCATAATAACCTTAAACTAAAATTAAATGTTTGTTACAACATCATAAATCAATATATTGTTTTAATTAAAAAGTCCCACTCACAGAGAGGTAATTATTAAAAATACTCCTACATTACAGGATTTGCAAATCGCAAAGTAATTCTCTGAGTAACAAACTGGAGGAAGAGAAATATATGCAGACAATATACAAACCGTGATAACACTGATATTGGAGTTTTTTCTGTCTGGTCCAACGTAGAAGAAGATGAGCGGAGAAAGGCTCCAACGCCTCAACAACTCAGCTGACATTAACTGCCAATTAAATGTGTTCTGATGCCAAAGTTTCTGGGCCATTGGCCAGCCGCCATACTGCCTTAACAATTCGGCCAGAGGCTTCAGTCCTTCAGCCTCCACAGACTCTAAATAATGGTATAATTGAAATTCTAGGCCTAAATTCCTTAACATAACCAGGAACTAGTTTTAAATTTGCATCACATTCATAAACAGTAATGCAACTTTAAAACTAGTTCCTGGTTATAGAGGATTTCAGTGAAAAGAGAATGGAAATGAAAGCTGTATAACTGGTAAAATGGTAATCTGGTGCCAGACAAAAAAAAAAAAAAACAGATAATGTTTATGGAATATTTTAAGGTCAGTGGGCTTTTCTACCTATTAAAGGACACAATTTTACAAACCATTCCCCCATATAAGGTTCACAACTAGAAAAATATATTTCACAGCCAGTGACCTGAAATATCTAAGAAATATTTTATTTGTTTTTTTGTGTGTCTCTACCATTTTTCCAGGTACGCTGCTTTTCTTTCCTTTATAAACATTATTAATAACACATTAACTTGAAATAGAACATTTTGTTAGTCAGTTAGATATTTTTATTAATTAGCTCCATTATTCTCAATCATTCCCAACCAACAACATCTATTGTAGCTATTGTACAACCCAACCTCCGTCGAGTAACTATTGTAGCACTCAAAAACAAACTGAAGAATGTCTTGCTGGACAATCCAATCAACTCTAGGGACGAATTTTAACATATAACTTTGGACTTAATATACCCACCTTAATACCACTGTACATGAATGAGTTGGCGTTGGCACGTACATTATTACACAGGTTTAATAATACTGTATGTGTATAGTAGGGTGGGTAGGTCAATAACACTGTATGGTATGAAATGGCGAGTAGGCCTGACCATAAAAGACAAAGAAATCACTTAAATTACATATAAAACAAGAATAAACAGCTTAATCAAACTAGATTCGAATCTGGTTTCATCAGGATTGATCATTGATTGATACCTCAGGATCGATTTGCAAGTAGTGTTTTTGTCAACATGACATTCAACTGGAACAATGTTTGAAGGTTGTCTTGTTTGAGCTATTTTAGTTTAAGGCCATTAGCACGTTGATCTACATGATATGCAAATGTTTTCTATCCATATTTAAAGTATTAAGTACCGGTTCTTTCATGTGAATTTGTTGACTTTGAAAGTGTTATGTTATCACTATTTTATATATTTATTTGCTCACATTTAGACAGATAAATAGATATAAATTTAATTATTTTTGTAAAAAGACATTTACATATAGGCGAAGTTGTACCGTCCCATATTTGGTCCCATGTAATTCCGGCGTATCTGAGGGATACATCGTCTGCAAAGGCACTTATAACACCATTAAAATTATGATTAAGTAAATCATTTTATATATTAGAAATAAATTGACAGAAAGTACAGATCCTTGCGGGACATTAATGTTCGTTTCTTCACATTGACTGGAGGTGTTACACAAATTATAAGAAAGTAGTTTTAAAAATACAACACAAATAGATTTAAAACAAATAGGAATCATACAGCAAACTAACAGACTTTTAAACATTTTATATTAAAATCAAAGCCTACATATATGTATATAGTAATAGTTGGCATTTCTGCATTTGTTAAAGAAATCATACAAAAGATTCTCTTGCTTCTAAATTCTGATTTTACACACTTTTGTAGCCTACGTTTAAAAGTCTTGTATGCTCTATTAACATTTCAATGTAATTATCCTTACATATCGTATGGTTTTCAAAGCCAGCTACCAAATTAAAAGGAGGAAGAATGAAAAATTAAATTGATAAATTAAATCTAAAATACAAAGTACTATACTTGTGTCTTAGTGATTAAATATCGATCTATCGTCACAGAGCTAAATCCAGATTTAGTAACCATTGAATGAAGACCAGCTAATCCCACCTGAAAATAACGCAATGGGCAATCATCGATAGTTGGAATCCTAATATAAGAATTGCATTAAGAGAACTATCAGTACAAAATGCTTTTAAGGTCTGAAATTAAAAGTTGGTATCAAGGTACCTGTATCCATACACGCTTTGTAGCTTTGTTTTGCGTATTTCACGACAGTTGGATCATCTTCAGAATCGGGTGACTCAAGCACATCTGAAATCAACAAAAGTTCATCATTATAATCAAAATTTTATACAATAAAATAAATACACAAAATATTAAGAAATATTTATTCGCTGGTTATTGTTCTGTCATATAACATTTAAATTTTCAATTATCGACACAGTCATGCACATGCCATGAACTTAAATCACATTTAAAATTACTACAAAAGATAATAAGATTTAATTATAAAACTTTTATAATATCTACTATATGCAGCAAATTGATAAAAACCTTTACCTAAACACAAACGATTTCAAAATAACAGACATCGGAAAAAAATTTTTCACCTTGAAAGGGTCTGTAAAGTAATTTCTAGTTAAGTATTAATCAAACACTTTTTGTTACTCACAGGAACTATGCTGTAATAAGCTTCTCCACCACTTGTTCTATATCTCTCTTTACCTCAACTGTTATAATTTTATATTCTGTGCCCTCATCGGCAAGTAGTCTACTAATAGTGGCAGAAAACTAGTAGTTCCAAAAGTCAGCACCCGGTAGTGGGACAGAAGTTTGGCGGGTTAAAAAATATTCACTGGAAGACTTTTCAAGAGGTTTTTGAAATATTTATGTCACTTTTCTGTTATTTGGTATGAAGTAAATTCTCCTCATACAAATTTACAGAATATGAGAATTTAAATAAAACTGTTGCATCCAAAATAATCAAAACTTTTTTACATTTAAGTTAATTATCTAAGCTTTGAAGTCATGGGGCGAAAAATTTACAATTCTTTGCCCGTTAATTTTAGGAACTTGCCACCCCAGAAGTTTAAGAATTCAATGAAGACTTAAATTAGGGATTTCTGGCAAAAACCCTATTTATATTACGCATGGTTTTTTGACTTAGATTTTACCGAACTGCATGGGAATTAATAGAATACTAATTTGAATAAATCAGCATTCAAAACTACTTATTGATAATTTTACTCTGATTTTGCTATGCATATTGCTATCTTGAAAACTGCTTTATTACCTTTGATTTTTATGTATATAATTATTTACTCTGGATTGTTTTCTATATTTATTCCATGTAAAATCTGCTAACTTTCATACATTTATTTATTTAGCTCGCACTTTGTTGATTGTAATGTGATGCTTGTATACTATTTATTATTATAAACTTATTAGTATTATTATCACATTAATTGTATGACACAACCAATGCATTGTAATGTTCTTATGGAATAAAGATGATTCTAAATAAATAATAATTTCTATTTTTCAAGACATTTGTTTTGAAAATTTGTTCGAAATAACATATCATATTAGTATTAATTATTCATTAGTAAGATGCAGATCGTCAA